>JAJJMC010031210.1:19730558-19760254 GCA_023531435.1 Papaver californicum
TTTTTTTTGTGTTGGTTGCTCCCTTCTGAATATTTATCTGGAATGCTATTTGAACTTTGCAGTTAGTGAACAGTTTTATTTCACTGAAATTCAAGTAATTTTACATATTAGACATTCTCCAACTTTGTGTAAAGTTATTTTTGGATATTTGGTTGGAGAATAATTTTCTTACTAAATATAGAATGTGAAACTGTGCTCTTTGAATATTACTTTAGCAATGTTGTTGCTACTACCACCACTGTGATCATATTGAGGCTTCAATAATAGTCTCATGTGACATAATCTTGAGTTTTATATGTTCTGCATATACCATGGGTGCTAATTAGTATTTGTGTTAAAAATTGAAGCTTGAAATGAAAAAAGAAGAGGAAAAAAACACCCTAGCTTTGGGTTTCTTTGGTGATGCTGGATTACTAAAGATGGCACCCTTAGTTTACGTATTTGATGTAATGAGTGGCCAATTTCATGTTTATTACATTAATTTCAGGGAGTAGTGGAATTTGAAGATCTATTACTTGAGTTTTTTCGCAACAAAGACCTGACAACTTGAGATTCTTTAAGTTCGCTTATTTGAAACCTTTTAACATCTAATGGGATGGGGAAGCATCTACAAAAGACGTAAGAAGGTGTTCACGGTTGTTGTGATAATTTACCTAGACTATAAGGTAAGTATTTGTTCACTGGTTGAGTGTCATTTTACCCACTAGAGGTTGAAGAAAATCTAATAACTGGATTTTATTTGTTTGATATTACTCAAGACATTGCAGCAAAGAGAGAGATGGAGTAGAAAATATAAAAGAGCACTCTGAGGGGAAAAACTCATGAGCGTAATACTAAGCGACTTCTTATTTGACTATAGAGTTGGAAGGTTTGTGGGTGAAACTAGGTCAGTACTTATCGACACGTGTTGGTGTACTTCCTCAGGCTTATATTATTCTCCTCAAGCAGTTGCAAGATTCTCTTCCTCCACGTCCAGTAAAAGAGGTGAACTTTGATTGTTTTCATATCCCAATTTAACAATCAAGTTCTTATCGCTTAGAGAATGAGATTATTAGTAAGAAGAACTAAAAGGTCATCTTTTGGTTTATATCTTTGAAAAATAAGAATTAAAAGGTCCGCTACACTCTTCGTTACATAGTCTTGAAGGTAAATGATAATAATATAAACTAAACAACAAATGAATATGTAATGTAAATAAGTTTTTTTTTTCTTCAAGTTTATTTATTGATTCAACACAACTCTATCTGTGTAATCATTAATTCAGTACTATCTTTGTTATGATGAGTTCCTTCCTATATTTGGAGTCATATCACTGAGTTTGCTATTGGTTAGTCATTGATTCCAATTTTTCTGCAGACCATATTCCTTCACAAAGTTTAAAATGGGTTCCCGGATTGTCAACAAAACGATAGTTAATTGAAATAAGAAAGATTGAATTCAACATGGAAACAAAACCAAAAACAATTTATGCTTCCTTTTCTCTAACCATTCTTAATATGGTTATGATGAATAATGTATTTGAAACTTATGTTGGCAAATCATGCGTTTTTTCCAAAGTTTCATGGAGGAGTTATATTGTTATATGGGTCATAATTAGATGATATTTTATGTTTGATGTCATGTTACCTTGATGGGATTCAAGGAATAAATTCATGAACACGTAATGATAATATTTGTTTGTCCCTGCACTGGCAGGATCTTCCTGCTGCAGACTTGGATGGATGTTACTCCACAAGAATTGAGCTTTTTATTTTAAATTTTAAGAGTTTCAGAAACCCTTAAGACTTGACGCACCATTGTCAAGGAACACCAATACAGTTATGTATGTTGACTACATCGATTGGCATTTTATGTATGTTGCAAAAAAACGTAAATATTGATATTGCAGATACTACAGAGAAATCAAAATTGTAAACAACATGTATCCCATTTGTATGGAGGATTGACTGTAGGGAATTTTTTTTTAGGTAAGGTAAGAGTACAATTTATCGGTTCACTGTGGTTTTCAAATTTCACCCACCAAATGTTCAACCAATTCGTTCAAATGTTCAGAATGAATCTATCAAACACAAAGGTTCAACTGTCGATTAACTTACTGTTTTCCGTTTTTCTTGAAGGTACTACACATGATTTGATTACAGTTTTGGACCATCCATAATACATCATTCCATTTTGTTTCAGTGTAGATATAAAATTTCGGTAATATGTTCTTAGAAGATCACGGCCGAAGCTCGACATTCTTAATAGGCTTGGGAGCATCATTAAAATCTATTCAAAATATGGTATCACGAAGAAAAATTATATATTTGTAAGATATTATATTGAGAGGATAAATATTTGATTTTTTTATTTTTGATATCTGCAAAAAAATTTAAATTGTTCTTTGCTTACAAGCAAGTTTCTAGGTTATGAAATAACATTCAATTGTGGTGACACTTTCTGAAGAGCTAAGGTTTATACAATATGCTCATATACATGTCTCCTGAAGTTCACTGCAAGAGTATTGCTTAGTTAGTTTTAAAGTATTCTGTGACTTTGTTTGCGATACTGAAACTTAATTGCAAATTTTGGTGAAACTGCAATATGATGACTTGCTCCTGTTGACTCTGGAAATCCTACTAATCCAAAGGTATGAGCTTAATCTTTCACATTTTACCCTCGCTGCTGAGAAGTTTTTCATTATAGTTAGATGGTTGACTTTGGACTATTCAGATGTAATAGTTGAGTTGGCCGCTTGATTCTTCTGAGGAAAGATATATCAGTTGCATTTCTTTGATTACATCATCTTCGACGGGAAGCACTTCATATGCTTTGCACTATTTAGAGTTCACAATTTATTGCATATTAATGTCGTTTTTACTTTTTAGTGTCTCTAATATTAAATACTGATAATGAGTGTGATTTCTCATTAAGCTACTAGGAGTTGGAGCCTGGAGGAGCAGTTGAGTTGGTCGTTTGATTCTTAACACAAGTATATGATTTCTTAAGAAAGATATATCAACGCATTATATTTCCTTGATTACGTCATCTTCGACGGGAAGCACTTCACATGTTTTGTACTATATAGAGTTGGCAATCTATTTTATATTAATATCATTTTTTAGTGTCTATAATATCATATATTGATACAACTATAAAGTGAATGTGATATTTCATTTAACTATAGTGAGTTTGAGCCTGAAGAAGTAGTTGAGTAGGCCGCTAAATTCTTAATGCAAAAATATGATATGTACGTATGGCAGGTGGGGTTTTGAGGTAGAATGTTATTTTGACTTTATTTCTTTACTTTTAAGTTGTAAACTTTGAATAACAAAGAGATGTTGCATAGCTATTCTAAAATCTAGCAAGACTAAGGGTAGTCGTAATACTATTTTGAGTAGCAGGCTTCAAACCTAGACTTACCAATTATCCTTAGAGTATTGATGTTGGAAATGTCATGAACTAATTACCGATTTCAAATGTTGGTATAATTTTTCAAAAGTATTTTCTTTAAGAGGATTTCTTAATCTCCGACACCTTAAACGGTACGTAATTGGTGAAATTGGTTCAAATTCATTTAATGTAGTAAGTGATAATTGTTGTGTTTATTATACAATGCAATTGTTAATTGAGACCTGATAATCGTTGTGTTTATTATACACTGTAATTGTCAATTGAAACCCCTTCTGGGACGGGTGCGGGGAAAAGCCCCGCCTCACCAAATGAGGTCAATCACTATCTTATATATATGTATATGATAAAAACATCTAAGCAAATGATTGTTTTTTTCACAGATGTTGTAGGAGTTTCAAGAGGTCCTTCAAGAAGCCAGCAACCAATGGAATTTCTATCTGAATAACCATATGGGAGAATTTGAATACCCATATAAATGATTCGATGCTAGAAGATAATGGGGTTAATCATGTAATAATAATAAATTTAACGACTGCTGAAGGATTTCAAGGTACAATTAACATTCAAAATTCATTGCATTATATTAAGAAAATAAATTGGGATTTTAAATTGAATCTGGCGAATATGAATGATCGTAGAAGAAGTTTTTCTACAACCCATTAAAGCTACAAGAATATACATAGATCTCAACGTACTAGAGGTGGAAGATTACCAACAAATGTAAGTTGTGAAAATTATGCATTTATGTTATTGGTCATTTAAAATATGTAATGGATGGTAGTAATCCTGATCCTAACAACAAATATTGAAAATAAGAAATATATACTATTGGAGGAACTCCAATGGTATTACATTTGATTATTAGAAATTTTTAATTACATGGTTTTTGTTGTAAGGTTAATCTATTGGATAGTAATCTATTATGATAGCTTATTAGAACTCTTATTAAGACGGGTGCGAGTAGACATAAACCAATGGTGTAAAAATTTCTATCATCCCCGGTGTGTAGCACGGGTTAAAAACTAGTTGTCATTTGTTGGTTTCACTTTGTCCACTCTTATATGTAATTGGGATGCTGTCATTTACATATTCATGTAACTTTTTTTTGGTCTTTATATCACTGTTTTAGTGATAAAGAACCTTTTTAATAATTTTTCTCTTTGCCGTCAATTATTTTTTAATCCCCACAATTATTTCAAATTTGTTCAAGTCTCATTATTCTCCTCTAGGTTACTAACTAATTAATATAGATATTGGTTACTAGATAAATATTAATGCATAAGCTAAATATATGGATGTACAATACAATTTCGGTAGTAATATTCCATTTCAGTTGGAAAATGCAGTCAGATGTTTGGGGTAGTATAAACGATCAAGGAGTGGTAACTCATATCACGGGAGGAAACTTTGCGCAAAGTAACATATAGTAGACAAGTAGATAGAAATTAGGAACATAAGATTTCTTATTAAATGCTTCTTGGTGTAGTTACAAATGAACTAAGTACAAGCTATATATAGTGATGGATGCATGTATCACTTTGATCTAGAGAGACAAGTGTCCTTGTTGCATGAGAAGTATAAGGACAAATGCATTGGTTGTATATGATATAGAAGGACAAGTGCCTAACTTGCATGAGAGGTAGAGAGACAAGTGCCTAGCTTGTATGTGACATGAGCCAAGTGTTTAGCTTGCTCCTTTGGACACACACCTGTCCTAGGACATACCTAGCTTGTATGTTGCATGAGCCAAGTGTTTAGCTTGCTCCTTTGGACACACACTTGTCCTACTGCACTCCTCCTTGTGTGGTCAAAGGGAACTTCAAAAGTAATTGCCTCGTTAAAACCTTTTCAAGAAAACCCAGAGGGACAAAACATGAACTAAGGGATAAGAGTACAATATTTAGAAAACTTAAGATAGAGTTGGCTTCGCACATTTCGTAGAACGCATCATCGGATGCTCCCCCTGATGTCGACATCTTTCCATGAATTGTATTTCTGGTATTATTGTTATCTCATTAAAAACCTTGTCGAGTAAAAAAACCTTGAGGGAAAAAGTAAGCTCGATGAAGGGAAAAAGAGTTCAACATACCATTTGATGCCCCCCCCCCCCCCCTTATGTAGGACAATTTCTTTAATCCAAAGCAGACATAGGAGTTCATACAATTTCTTTAGTCTTACGCATGCAATCATGAGCTTCATACAATTCATTTAGTCTTATACCTTTCACTTGTAATCACGGAAGTTCGGTAAATCTTTTTAGTCCTATACTTCTCACATGGTTTTCAAATGTGGATTTAGGCAATGACTTAGTAAATAAGTCCTCCACATTTTTATCAGACTTTGCTTTATTGACTTGAATATTTAGAAGACATTGTTGTTGCTGATTGTAAAAGAACTTCGGTGATATGTGTTTTGTATTATCACCCTTGATATACCCTTGCTTCATCTGTTCGATACAAGCTGCATTATCTTCGTAAATACAAGTTGGTTCTTCAGTGGTAGAACTCAAACCACATGTCCCTTGAATATGTGTAATATAGACCTTAACCATATACACTCATGAACCGCCTTATGTAGGGAAATGATCTCAGAGTGGTTCGTGGAGGTAGCCACAAGGGTTTGCTTGGTCGATCTCCAAGATATCGTTGTATTCCCAATAGTGAACACGTATCCAGTTTGGGATCGACCTTTGTGTGGGTCTGAGAGGTACCCAACATCAGCAAAACCAACCAAAATATTATTGGGGATTTTGGTGTAGGGAGTCGCAATTACATTAGCAGCTCTCTTTTCGTCTTTATATGGATAAAACAAACCCAAGTCAATGGTTCCTTTTAGGTATCTAAAGATATTATTTATACCATTTCAATGATGTTGCGTTGGCGTTGAGCTAAATCTGGCTAACAAGTTTACTGAGAACTAGATATCTGGTCAAGTATATTGTGTTAAGTACAATAATGCGCCTGTTGCACTTAGATAGGGATATTCAGCTCCCAGTACATCTTCGTCATCTTCCTTTGGACGAAATGGATCTTTATGTACATCTAAAGTTCGACCAACCATGGGAGTGCTAGCAGGGTGCACTTTGTCCATATTAAATTGCATGAGTATCTTCTGGATATATGCAGACTGGTGGATTAATATTCCACAAGCTCGGTGTTCTAGTTCAAGTCCTAGACACATCCGAGTTTTCCAAGATCTTTCATCTCAAATTCGGATTTCAAATAGCTTGTAGTTTCTCTTATTTCATCAAGAGTACCTACTATGTTCATATCATTAACATAGATAGCTATAATTGCAAATCCGAAACTTGTTTTCTTTATGAATACGCAGGGGCATAATTCATTGTTTGTATATCCCTTACCAATCAAGTAGTCACTTAGACTAGTATACCACATCTGTCCGGATTGCTTTAATCCGTAAAGTGAGCGTTTCAACTGAATTGCAAACGCACTCCGTGGTATAGAGTTACTTGATTTGGGCAATGGAAGGCCATCTAACACTTTCATAAATGTCTTTGTATCAAGATCCACTTAGAGATATAGGGTAACCACATCCATAAGCTGCATTTCAAGTCCTATTGAAACTACCAAGCTAACTAAGTAGCGGAACGTTATGACGTCCATTACAGGATAGTATGTTTCTTCGTAATCAGTACCAGGCCGTTGTGAGAAACCTTACGCCACAAGGAGGGACTTATACTTCAAGACTTCGTTCTTCTTGTTACGTTTTCTGGCAAATACCCATTTATATCCTACATGCTTTACACTTGATGGGGTTAGCACTACCGCACCAAATACCCGTCTTTTTGCTAGTGAATCTAGTTCAGCCTGGATTGCATCTCTCTATTGAGACCAATCTGCTCTCTTTTGGTATTCTGTAATAAAACGTGGTTCGATATCATCGTGTTCTATAATTTCTCTAGCAACACTATATGCAAGTATATCAACAATATGTGTGGAGGATATTTCCATCAACACGTTTGCACTTTCACAATCCATAGAGATTTCTTTGTTATATGGAATCAATTCGAACTTCGGGGCGTCCCCCAGTAATGATTCATGGATATAACTGTAATCAGAGACAATCTCATGAGATGGATTATCTGCATTGATGATATATGGATCGATTTGTGCCTTACTCGCCCTTTTCTTCCTTGGCTGAGTATCGATCAAACCAAATGGTCTACCCCAATTCCTTTTGGGGGCCACGACCTTAGCTACAATTCCACCAAGTGTAGCCTTGGCACCTCTATCTAAGGTGCCTTTTCCCTTATCAGGGATTTCTAATCTTGCAAGCACGTTTGCAGCTGGTATCTGTGATTTCGTCACTTTGGCGATATCAGTAAATGCATAAGGCATTGAATCTGCCACATTCTGAAGATCGATAATTATTTTCACTTTGTGAAGTGCGGGGATCTAGATGAGACAATATGGGAACACACCACGAAAATTCTTGTCTTTCCCTTAGGAAATCCTTTTCGATATCTCCCCCTAATGACGGGAAGGTTGTCTCATCAAAGTGACAATCCGCAAATCTAGCGGTAAAGAGATCGCCTGTCAAAGGTTTTAAGTAGAGGATAATTGTTGGGGATTCATATCCAACATAAATACCTACTCATCTTTGTGGACCCATCTTAGTACATCGTGGGGGCGTAATAGGCACGTATACGGCACAACCAAATATGCATAAATGTGAAATATCAGGCTCATATCCAGTTACCAAATGGTATGCACAAAATGGTTGGCTAGACGTGGGTCTAAAACGAATAAGTAACGATGCATGCAATATAGCATACCCCCAGGCAGTAATAGGAAGGTTGGAACGCATAATTAATGCCCTAGCTATCATCTATAACCTTTTGATGGTAGCTTCTGCGAGACCATTTTGAGTGTGTATATGGGGTACGAGATGCTCTACGTCAATTCCATTAGACATACAGAAATTATCAAATCCTTTAAATGTAAATTCTCCAGCATTGTCAAGTCTGATAGACTTGATTGGATGATCGGGGTGGTGAGCCCTTAATCGTATAATTTATGCTAGGAGCTTTGAGAAAGCAGCATTTCCTGTTGACAACAATACAACGTGTGGCCAACAGGTCGAAGCATCAACCAGAACCAAAAAATACCTGAATGACCCGCATTCTGGATGTATAGGTCCACAAATATCACCTTGTATTCTTTGTAAAAATGAAATATTTTGTTTGGTATCTTTAGCATGGGATGGTCTTGATCCTGTCTTTGATAAAGTACAAGCTTTACAAAATGAGTGACGCGCCTTCGATACGGAAAACGAAGAAAGAATGTGATATTGGGTTCGCTTCGATTACTTTGGAAGAAGAAGGTTGCGTTTCTCTTACTTTAGAAGGCAAAGATTGTGCATCAGTTACTTTAGAAAGCATATTGTTACTCTGCATTGTAACAACCTTTTGTCCCATTTTATTTTTCATTCGAAAAAAAGGATGTCTTTATGAGTTCTTTAAGACACGGATCATCATATCATGACCTGGGTGCCCTAGTCGATCGTTCCAAAGCTTGTATAAGTACTGGCCAACAGCTCATCGTTGGTAACAACATGGGATTTGATAATCCTAATAGTGGTAATGTACAATCCACTAGAGTGACTCATGAGTTTCTCTAAGATGTGTTTCCTTCCGCATTCACTAGAGGTCACGTATATGTACTCAATTCCATTCTCACAGTGGATTTCGTGATAACCATTAACAAAGTGTTGTTAGCTCTTGGCGCATATAGAGCATTTGCGGCTTTAATCATTGTGCCATTTGGAAACAAGAATTGAGAAGTACCTCGCCCAATTATTACTTGTGATGATCCAATCATCGTAGTCACATACGTATTATAATGAGTGAAATCAACAAATAATTGTTTATTTCTTAGGATAGTGTGGGTAGTTGCACTATCAGTTAAACATTCAATTTCTCCTTGAGACATACCTACAGGTACATTAGGCAAGAATGTTATGAAAACAAACATTTTATCTCATTTCCTTTAGAGAATCCTGTGTCACTAGAATGACGTCCTTTCCATTCTAATATACATGCTAAACAATAGATTATCATAAAAAAAGTAAAATTTTATATTACATAATAGCAAAATAAGTACTTATATATAATCCATACACATATATAACATAAAGATAGTAAGAACATGTTTAGTAACAGTAATACCTACTCAAACCATTAAACAAACGACAGTTAACGATAACATAAAGTACTTCAAAGCATCTAACAACCTATTTAAAAACAGAGCTTAGTAAGCCATAAAAAAAATTAGATGTTTAGGCCCATGTAAAGTCAGGGGCATCCATTGATGGGGCAAAATCCTCGTTGCCCAGGAAGTTTGATATTGCTAGGTTGACATCAGGGTTAAGATCGTTTTGTTTCATATTGTGAGCCTCTTGTTCGAGAGTTTCCCGGTACTTTTTGTAGGTAGCAGATATATTTGCACTAACCTTACATTGCTTGTACCAATGTCTGGAAAATCCACACCTAAAACAAGGCGCATTTTCATCTGCTTCCTTTTTATTAGCGGGATTCTTCGGCGTTTTCTCGAACTTAGTGTCGCTACCACTTTGACCAGAAGTTCCTTCTCTATGCCAAATATTAGAATGTCCTTTATATCCTCGGCTTCGATTACGTCCCTTATGTCCTCTTCCACGAGAATTATCATCTCCACGTGAGTATGGATAACGGAGATGTGAATCAGAATGCCGAACCCTATTTCCTTTGGGGTTCTTTCCTTTATGGACCTTTCCATGGTTAGCTTCGGGAACTTTCTTTTTCCCGATAACTCTGGCATTATTATTGACAAGAATCTTATTGTGCCTTTCAGCTACTTGTAGTAAGTTTATCAACTTACTGAATGTTGTGATTTTATTATTGTCAACCTCCAAACGATGTTAGTTCGCTAGTATCATGGATGAGGCGGGAAAGGTCGATAGGGTTTTCTGGATCATTTCCTCATCAATGAGTTTCTTTCCACAAAAGTCAAGACGTGCCTGAAGTTGTAACATGTCTTTTTTGGAAATCATTCACTTTTACATAATCGAGGAAACAAATTTCATTCCATTGGATGGTCAATTGTGGTAGTAAGGAATCATGAATGTTCCCAAAACGGCTCTCGAGTGCATCCCATAGCTCTTTTGGTGTCTTCAAGTGGTGATAACCCCAACGTAGGTTAGGATCGATGTGCCTCTTGAGAAACATTAGAGCATGAGCTTTGTCTTTCTCAGTTGTTGTAACGGCCGGGCATATGGTTTGATAGTGGAGATGTAGTTTTTTGCTACAAACGTGGTTTCCATATCAGCTACCCAACGATGGTACTCAAGTCCTGCTGAGTCCAAAAGTTCGAACTCTGGTCGAATTGGGTCTATCTACATAAGACAAAGTAAGGGACATTAATATGGTGCTCAAGTCCTTCTGAGTCCATAAATATAGGAAAAATTCTGGTACCATTTTTGGCGACCAAATTTCTTTATGGCCAAGATGGATACCAAACCAAATTTCTTTATGGTTTTGTGGGTAACACCGATAAGTCATAGTCCAGTTTCTGATCATAACCCAGCCAACAAATTAATTAACCAAATTTATTTATGGTTTTAGTAGTTGACGAACAATTTGTTAACAAGGTTAACAAAATAGTTAAATGAAAATCATGCCTATAAAAAAATAACAACATGCCCATTAACAATTACATGCGCATAATTATGAAGGAGTAAGTAACCGTCCCTTTTCAAGTTTGGTTACAACCGGTTGCAGAATAGATATTTGATCAATTATTTTTGGGATAATATTATCAACATGCATTAGTGATTTTAAATAATGTAATAGACGTAATTTTTTTTTATATATATATATATATATATATATATATATATTACCAACAAAATCAGTTTTTGTTTGTCAAAATAAAATAAACAACCTATTATTGTTATAAAAAAATTAATAATATGGGAAAATTGATATCATGTCATGAAACAAATATATCATATTCAAAGAAAATATCAACATGCATGTTTATAGAATAGTTAAAATATACCTTCTTTAGTAGTTGTCCTTGATTGAGTAAAGAGAACCCAATTTTTTTTATGTGAAGGATCAATAATCAGTTGGTTAGAACAAGGTGCTGATAACGTGTTCAAGTCTCACTATTCTCCTCTAGGTTACTAACTAACTACTATAGATATTGGTTAGTAGATAACTATTAATGCATAAGCTAAATAACATATAGTTGACAAGTAGAGAGAAATTGGAAGAAAAATGTTTCTTATTATATGCTTCTTGGTGTAATTATAAGTAAACTAAGTACAAGCTATATATAGTGATGGATGCATGTATCACTTTGAGCTAGAGAGACAATTGTCCTTGTTGCATGAGAAGTAGAAGGACAAATGCCTTGATTATATATGATGTAGAACACCAAGTGCCTAACTTGCATGAGAGGTAGAGAGACAATTGTCCTTGTTTAGCTTGCTCCTTTGGACACACACTTGTCCTAGAATATACCTAGCTTGTATTTGGCATGAGCCAAGTGTTTAGTTTGCTCTATTGGACACGCTTGTCCTACAACAAAATTCAAATTTTTTAAAGATCTTTCCTCGAATTTAACTGGTTAAATTTCTAATTTACAACACGAATAAGGGTACTGATTTAAGAAGAACACGGATACGTTACAAAAGATTATCTGGTCTCTACGGGGGTGTTTGGTAACCATTATTATAATGGATTATGAACTCATAATTAATTCTCCAGCCCATAATCCATTATATAGGTGTTTGTTAAAATTTATAATAATTGATTATTTCAACTATAATTGAAAAAACTCATTATTTTCATAAGTAGAAAAAAGTTGTTTATAAAAATTATCATAATCAATTATTTTTTAACAAAAATGAATTATATTTTTTCCTAATTTTCTTTAAACTATCAAGAAAGAGACAAAAAAACAATAGTGAACTAAAAAAAGTTCTTAGATCTTCATTCTTCCTCTCCTCTTTAAGAGCATTTTTCTAAAGTAATCAATTATTCTAAAATTATATTTGTTAAAATTTATTAAAAAATAATTAATAATATAATAATTTTTTAATTTATAATTATCTATAATCATAAATGATAATCATAATTTTTACCAAACACCCCGAATCACCGAAATTTCAATTTATTTTTCTCCGCCAAACTTTCGCCAAGAAATCAAATTTTGTTTTTTCTTCCCTTTTTCACCTCCACCTCTCTTACTTCCTTACACATAAAGTTTATTATTCCTCTTCATGATTAAAAAACCCCAATCATTTCAAACCCTAGATACCCAAAATTATAAAATGTCAAAAATCGAAACACAAAGTTTAATTTGAAATTCATTTTTTGAAGGAAAAAAAATCAAATAAATGGCTACGGCAGCATTCAGATCAACATCAAAGAGATCTTCAATAAATTCCTCATCATCAACAAAAGATGTTGAATCGGATAATAGACATCGTCGTTCTAGAAGTCTAAGTCGATTTTCAGGTCGTTATAATAATGAAATAGAAGATGAATTTCTTGTTCCTAAGAAAAACCCTAAATTTGTTAATACAGAAAGAGGATCAGCAGGGTTTCCTGAAATTAGTCTTGATGATTTAGTTACTGAGTTTTTTCCTTCTGAAGCTAACCATGATAGAGGAAGGTCATCACTTCGTAGTTCTGGTAATAGTAGTAGTAGTAGTAGTAATTCTATGTCTGGAGATGTTATAACTAGGCGAGGAAGATCTGTTTCCAGACAACGAGGTCAAGCAAGTGTTAAAGATAGTAACTTGGGTGGTGGACCTGGTGGTTCTGGAATTAGTAATAATTCTAGAAGAGGAAGGTCTGTTTCTAGACAACATGGTACAATAGGTGATGTAAAGGGTATTCAAGAGAGTAGCTTTGAGAGTAAGGGGGTTGATAATTCCAGGAGGAGGTGTTCCGCTTCCGTCGCCAAGTATCAATTTAGCGATTCTGAGGTAGTTTTAGTTTTCTTTTTGCATAATTGCGTTTTGTTATTTTTCTTTCTGTTCTAATTAGATAGTGATAAAATAAAAAGTGAAATTATGATCTTTAATGGAATTCCTTTTGAACAGGAAGAAGATGATTTGAAATTCTGAACTTAGGTTCTATGTAAATGGTATAGCTTGCCTTGTGTACCTCATAAATGTATGACAATGTATGGAGTACGAAAAATAAAAAAATTCTCGTCGTTTCAAAAATAGCTATAATCAGTACAATTATTCTAAAGTACATTTTGAACATTATGACTTACATTTTTAGAGATTATGTGGTTACGCACGGTTTTAAGTTGGTTAACCAAAGAGAAGAACTGTATGAATTAGAAGATGACTCAAATATAGAACTAAGGGGGTTCACCATTTGCATGGTATTTAGCAATGATATGAAGTTATTGAGGTTTATCAACTTTTGATTTAATATTATGGAATGTTCTTGATAAGAAGAAAGGTATTGTTTGTAATTGCAATACATTAGAATTTGGAACTTTATATATGTACTTTGTTATTTAAACGAGCAGATTTTAGTCGGAGAATGTTCTGTCCATTTATGAACTTTTCATATTTGTGATGTGCATAGACTAGTACTTAGTTTTAAACAGCTATTAGGATTTTAACTATCTTGTCATGATATCATCTTCATGTGCATGGATTGTTGTTGGTATAGATGATATCTTATCTTTGGAAGTATGGATTCTTTTCCTTATATGTGCAACCTAACATAAAGCATAATGCAAATGTTCCTCGTTGATCCATCCATTTCATTTGACATATTTGTAAAGTTCATTGTATGTTCATTTTGTTATCTTGTATGTAGTTGACCTGTTTGTTCTTCGGTTTCATTTTGTAGAGTGATAAATCTATTAATTCCAAAAATAATGGCAACATCAGAAGTTCTAGAATCGTGAACGATCAGAGATCTTTGATCCATATGCCAACTGCTAAGACCAATCAACGTGTCTTAAGGAGGTCGCTGAGTCAAATAGATTTATCAAGATCACATGATGGTTATTCAGTAAGACTTTCTCCTCCATACTGTGATTTGATTTATTTTTTTCTTTTGTACGGAGTTGGTATTATAAGGAAAAACCATTAAATTCTAGTATTAAAAAGTGCTTGAGTTGCTAACCTTACTATCTGTTGTTATGTTTCTGTTGGCCTCTCTGAGATCACTGTTTCATCTGTTATTTGTGAAAGTGAGGCAATACTAAAAGTGTATTTTGAACTTTTGCAGAGCCAATCTTCCGCTCTAACTGATGATGAATCACAGGATGCTCGTTCCAGCAGAAATGGGACAGAGAGGACAATACGAGCAGTGTATGCACAGAAAAAGGTTAGGTTTCTTTCTTCTAATTTTTTAAGCAGTTAAAGATAAAGGTAGTATACAAATCTTGACTGTTAAAGCTACGTGTTCAGGTTGATCATCCTGTTGGGGATGGAGGAGAGACTGGTCTGTATGAAGTCATGCGTAAAGAGCTTAGATCTGCTGTTCAAGAGATAAGAACAGAGCTTGAAGAAGTATGCAACGATTAGCTTGTGTCAACTTACTTTTTTACACAGATGTCTCTTGAACTTGAAATGTCATATAAAGTGTTTCCACTCAGCCCATTAGCAAAGTTTAATATGCTTCTGCGTCATATCTGCAGGTCATGGTTAAAACAAAGCCCTATGATTCAACCCAAAATGATAACTTGCAATTAAATAACGCTAATGTTCTTCAGGCTGTTTCCGTGATCAGAGATAGTTATGCTACAAGGCTGGAACAGGTATTGACTAAACCCTAAAATAAAATAAAATAAAATAGATCGCTTAGTATTTCTTTGCAGTGGCATGCTCCTTGTTGTGGTGTCCCTAAAGCCGGCTAACTAATGGTTAGTTTCACACTGCACATACTGCCTAGGGTTAGTACACAATAGGCCAGTGGTTTTTAGTTTTAGTAATATCCTACATATCTGAATTGGACAACCCTGACTGTGCAGATTGGTCTATTGCAATTATCCAAGATGGAATCCTTGTATCAGGACTCCGATAATAGGATATATCCAGGAGATATCTGTGGTGGATTTCTCCTCTTTCCTTCTAGGCCATGTAATTTTAGAATGTGGTTAGCATTTCGAGAATTTCCACCGTGTATAATGAATAAAGGAGTTGAAGTTTGCAACTTTTGATTAATTTATATCCTTTATAAAGGGTTTTAGAATGCGGCAAGTGGGAACATGGAAGCTGCTAAGTACTAATATGTCACTTCTCGACCGGTGAATAATGTTCAGTACCTTATGAATATGACTGTTCTTTCCTGAACTGTATCAGTCGGAGAAGCGTAAACATGATCTTGTAGCTGAAATTGTGGTTGAAGAGCAACGTGGAAGGGAGCTCTCTAAGATTGTTAAAGACTTGCTTCCTGATGCAAACAATGCTGATGCTCCGCAAAAGCCAGCACGTGTTAGAAAGGTATAGTTTTCTGCGGTAGATCTCAATCCTTCTATAAGTGTAGTAGTATGAGGACTACATGTTCTATATTTATTTTCCCCTTTCAAATATCGTATGTTCGCAGTTTATGGTGAACATACATCAATTTTTCTTTTTAAGTTGATAATTTCGCTGCTGTTGATGACTATTCTACTCTGATATTATCAGCGGAGCAACGATAGAAGTAGGATGTCTAAATGCTTGACTGAAGAGGCAGAGAAATACTTTGAGGGGTTCATTTTAAATGTCGAAGACACTGATATATCTTCACTGGATGGAGAAAGAAGTGATGCCAGTTCTAAGATTGGTGGAAGGGCAAAGTTAAAGGACTATACAGTGCACTTTGAGGCAGAAAACCGTGTATGTCCAGCAAAATTGACTTCTCTTCCTAACGACGAAATGGATGGAATTGTTCTGCCTTGGTTGGAATGGGAGACCACCAATGATGTTTCTCCTCTAGTATGCAAGAATACATCAAAAGTGTCATTGACGCCAGGAAATAGCTTACATGATACTGCTCAGGTAATTCACGTTAAACTGTTATCCACTCTAGTCTTTTTGTATGCTCCAAATGTTGTCTTAGTGTAACTATGTGGCTTCTTCTCATACTTCTAACTCAACCATACGGCTCAGAATTTTGTTTACTATTCTGATGGTTTTGATGTGGGTAGGTTATATATATGTGAAAACTGAATCTCAGCATAACCTTTTACTCAATTTGTATTGCAAAAAAAAACTGACGAACAAATTGACTAATTAAGTAGGTTAGGCAGTTTAAACCAGCAGTTTCAAATACAGATCTCTTCTCTCGTATTATTTCTTAAAATTTAGCAATCTTAAAGAGAACTTAACTCTCCTTTTGGAAGGATGCTTTGTCCAGTCTTCTACTTACCGACTGGGGATTATTAGCTCTGTTGTGGGACCGTACTGATAATTGACAAAGTGAATAATGGCCTGACCTCGTATAACTATGTCTATGACTTTAAATGCTCTTGGTTTTTTGATAATACTATTCTTAGACACTACATTTATGAAGTAAACTTTAACAAACTAGCTCTCTGAACTCCAGCTGGGAGATCAGAACCTGTCTAACACCCTGTTACAAAATCCCACCTACACAAATGTAAAGAATGTGCTTGGTGAACTGAATCCGGAAGTTTGATTTGCCTGACTTGTTAGTTGTTACCAAAGTTCAAATTAAGGAGATAATTAGGAGTTCAAAAAAAAAAACTGCTTTATGTGCTGCCCACAACTATGGTAAGATTCTAGTGGTGCCAGCTCAAAGTGTCATTCTCCTGTGGCATTGAATTTTTACTCCCCTAGGTGTATGGTGAGTCCCTCTTTTCCTTGATCGAAAATCCAAGATCTTCAGTTTCTTTGGGTAGTAGATATGTCCTTGGCTTCCTTTGACAGCCCTGATTTAGAAACAGGCACCTGAACGGGGGAGGTTTTGCAGAACTAAAATCTTCTTGATCAAAAAGATCTCTTTGCTGCAAATGATGAACTGTATTTCGTTCTAATATGTTAATTATTAGGTTTTGATTCTACTACTTCTTGGATTGTCGATTACCTAGCCTCCCTTATTTTTAATCCAATATTATGTTATTTAAAGTACATATGAATATTTTTATCTGTAGCTGTACAGTGTATCTGCAAGCCTTTTTTATACCATTTTGTCATTTGTTCTTAATTCTGAGAAATACATCTATAGCGTCCCAACTTCCAACATGGAGCATGTGTGAATATCAACCCCAATTGTGCCTTTTCTTTCTTATCTTAGGTGATGTGATCGCATAGAAAAAATGACTTCTCCTTCAGTTAATGATGGAAACCTGAACAGAATCGTGATGTATCAATTCTTGTCATATTTTCTGCATAAAATATACCTTCTTTCTCACATTTTACACGATATACTTGCTTATTTCTGATATAGGTATCCTACTTGACATTTTGCTACATGTCTTTGATCAGGAACTCATTCAAGATATGAGCACTGGATTCAACAAAAGCAATTGTTTTGTTAGCAGTCGAGGTAGTTGGAACCCTGGAGGTGAGTCAGGTGACAGCCTTTCGGAACTTTCTAAAGACTTGGCAAACATTATGAACGGAGAAGTGGATAGCAAACCAAAGGAATCATGGTTTGACATGGATGAGTACCTCCACCTTCAACATGAAGAATCACGTATTCTGGAGAATTGGAAGCAACGACGGAGAATAAGCTCAGGTGGGCTGTTACTGTGTAATAGCAAATATTTTTAGTTCATAGTTCTAATTCATCATGCAAAGGTGTTCATAGTTCTCTGTAAATGCGTACAATTCTATTTCTAGTTCATAGTTCTACACCTGCATGATTTGTGTCTCAATTGATTATTTCTTCTAGTAATAGATAATTTATGTTAAACAATATTACTTGTGTGTGTTTATGTGTAGAATTCTTAGTGAACCTGCTTAAGAGCATAACACTACTAAACACCACACTCCCTTACTACAAGGTATAAAGGTTGGATAACCACTGTAATTGGTAAAAATGGATCGCCTGAGTCAGCGCATCTGTTTGGCAAATTCGTGTATTGACTTTTCACCAGCGGCTGTCCAACGCCTCAATCTTCCATTATTTAGCTTCTGAAAGTTTTTTTTTTGATTCTCCGACCATGTTTAGAGGTATTTAATTATATCCAGCGCCTCAATATTCTTTCATTTGGCCCTTGGCAATTCTGACCCATCCTGATTCTCTGGCCATGTTAGAGTTAGTTGAATGTTTCCAAGGCCTCGTTATTCCATCATCTGGCTTTTGGAAAATTCTGGTTCTTCGAACATGTTAGAGTTAGTTGAATGTTTCTCATTGAAACTTTAAATAATAGGATTTTGACAACAATTTGTATAGCTACAGACAGGTAAATGCTGGGGTATCCTTATACCTTGGAATCAACGGCTTTTAAGTGTGTTCTTGTTGCTGTTGATAGCTAATGTCACTGCAGTAGATGTTCAAAGAGAACCGAGAAAAATGTAATCATAGCTCCAAGCAGCATGTGAAGCCATTTAGTTGGGTGTTCTGAAGGATAAAATGAATGAGGGAGGAAACCCCACTATATATAATTTTGATACCAATTTTTTTACAGACCGTGGGTTATAACCCCACTAGTCTATACCTCTCACCATTAAAAACCCACTAAATACAAAATAAACAAAAATCCCATTTAAATAGATCTCTCTAAACTATCCTTTACATTCACAACAAAAAAATAAAAATCAACCCACTCTTAAACTACTTTTTACATTGATTCAACCCAATAAAAAAAATCAACCCCACTTTTAAACTTTATTCTCTCTCACCACCAACACTACCAACAACAACCACTATCATCCAGCAACACCACCACTACCAGCCACCAACTAACAGCAGCAACAACCACCACCACCAACGAGCACCACCAACCAGCACCTCCATCACCCACCACCACCATCAACGAGCACCACTAACAACCACCAGGTCCACTACCAAAGAGCACCACCACCAACCACCACCAGCAGAAACGAAAAACCAGAACCAACACCACCAACCAACCACCACCAACAACCAACACCACATTCACCACCAATATCAAAGGGCACCACTAACAACCACAAGGTCCACCACCAACGAGAACCACCACCAGCAACAACGAAAACCAGAACCAACACCAACCACCACCACCACAACGAAAATTGACATTTCACCAACACAACTTATTCCAGATGAAAAAAAAATGATAAAATCAAAAAAAGTTTCATCATCTATTTGGTTCCACCTTATTCCAGATGAAAAAAAATGATGAAACCAAAAAAAGTTTCATCATCTATTTGGTTCCACCTTATTCAAGACGAAAAAAAATGATGAAACCAAAAAACGTTTCACCGTTTAGTTGGTTCCACCTTATTCCAGATGGAAAAAAAAATGATGAAACCAAAAAATGTTTCATCATTTATTTGGTTCCACCTTATTCCAGATGAAAAAAAAATATGATGAAACCAAAAAAAGTTTCATCATTGTTTTGGCTCCACCTTATTCCAGATGAAAAAAAAAGATGAAACCAAAAACAGTTTCATCATTGTTTTGGTTCTGACATTTCACCAACACAAAAAATGGTTTCAATTTTTGTGTTGGTGAAATTTGATGAAACCAAATTTGGTTTCATCATCTTTCTGACGTTTAACCAACAAAAAACCCTAATTTCGACAATGATGATGTATCATTATATTTTGATGATGATTTTCGACGATGATGATCTGGAGGTGTTGGTGATGTTTGTAGAGGATAAAATGAGGAAGAAGAGGTGTTGTTGGTGGTGGATCTGGACATGTAGTGGTGGAGGAGAAAAAATAACGAGGAGGAAGCGATGGGGAAGGAGGAGGTGTTGTTGGCGGTGGCTCTGGACATAAAAAGAGAAGGAGGTACTGGTGGTGTTGGTGGAGGAGACGGAGGTGCTGTTAGTGGTAGATATGGGTGACAAAATTTATTATTGGTGAACATAAAAGCAAAATAAAAAGAGAGAGAGGTGTTGGTGAAAGAGCTGAAGGTGTTGTTGTGGCAGAGGAGGTACTGTTGCTGCTGGTGATGGTGGTGGGGAGGAGAAGAAGAAGAAGAAGAAGAAGAAGAAGAAGAAGAAATGAGAAAGATGAGAAAGAAAGGGTAAGGATGTTATTTAAAAAAATGGTAAAAACTAAAATTAACCAATATCAAGGGAAATGGGGGTTTAATTTCATTTTTAATTAAAATGATTTTTATTTATAAAAGATAATATGGAAGGAGTTTTTGTATAGAAAGTTTGGTCACCTAGGTTTTTTATACCAAGTTATGCTTTTTTTATACAACTAAATTGCTAAAAGAAAATTCAAGCTAATTTTTTGGTAATATATTTTTCTTACAGTCCTTTAGATTTCTACTAAAAATTAGTGCACTGCGAAATACCAAACTTTTCCATTTACTGATTCTAATTTTAGTCGTTAATTTTCAACGACTGATTTTTAAAATGGGCAATGGTGGTTATATCTCTATAGCTGATACCCCAATTATATCATGTAAAAAATCCTCCCTCCAATTAAATCGGAGATCTATCAGTTTTCTAGCCATTTTACTAAAGTCCATGGACCTAATTCACATCGAAAAAGGCTTACAAGATTAGGGTTGCCCAATGCTTATAAACTGCAGGATTTTTAGTTTTCCATACAATATGGGACTAATCTCAACACGTCTCCTCGCGTGTAGTCTCGTTGGGTCTAACACGTGGATAATTAATCGGGTGACACAAAATACATACGATTATATAAGACTCGTCATAAATTACCTGCTCTAATACCATATTAAAATTTATGGACATAACTCACTTTAAAAACCGGTTTATAAAGTTAGGATTGTCCAAACATTATAAACTGTAATATATTTAATTTCTCATATATATATTAAGGATTAATCTCAACACAAGTTTGAGTCTAAGGATATAGTGGAAGCTAAACTCTTGGGCCATTTTGTTGGGAGGAGTCACTCGTTTGCAATGCTGCATTTGTGCAGCAAATTCAGGCAGTACACCCATCATCACCCTAACATATACCACTCAGTTATGAATATGAATATATCAGACCTTAAATTCACGCCACACAAGAATTGAGTGAATACCATACGCCCTCACAAAATCTAATCGCCCAACAGTTTATATTTTTTTCTAAAAAAAAATATATAGTAAAAAGGAACACGAACAAAAAATCTGAAGTGTCTCTAAGAAATCAGGTCAGTAGACAGACACCAACTACTGGCTTAGAGCCACTCCATGTGGCATTGAAGTTCCAAAACTAGCTTAGATCCCCTTATCCAAGAATCCTGCCACATGTCCTTTACCTGTTGGTTAAGATCATCACCTAATCTAGCCACATCATATCCTCCAAGATTTTCATACCCTTGTTTTAGTATTTGGACACGAAAATTAGCACAACAAAAACCCAACTTTGGTAGCGTAAAAATAAAGAAAAAGAAAACCTAAAAAAAGAAGAGACTTGAAGAAAAACAATGGCAACCCAGACTTTGGTTTCATCTTCTCTTACTTCATCTTCTTCCTCTTCAATGGAAGCTGCTAGACAAGTATTCAAAGGAAGACCACTTCAATGTGCAACTGTTAATGTTGGCTCTTCACGGAAGGGTTCATTTGTTGTTAGGGCTACTGCCACTCCACCTGTTAAGGTTAGCTTGAACTAAATAAATTATCAACACTTCAAAGTGCTTACGTTGTAGTTTCTTAAAATATCCCTAGAATTACGTTGTAATTTGCAAGATCAGACATGTCTCGGTAATGTTTAGCAACCAAAAGGGTTTATTCGATTGATTCAAAGCTGTCAAAATTCTTGCATGGATAATAAAAATTTCTGTTGCAAGTTGTATTATATATTAAGTTTGTTCATTTTCCTTTAAAATTTTATATCAACCGAAATTTTTTGTCAAACAGATATCATGACGATTTACGTGTTTATGTTTCAGCAAGGAGCAAACAGACAGCTTTGGTTTGCATCCAAACAGAGTCTTTCTTACTTAGACGGCAGGTAAACCTATACGCCTCTCTCTCACTCGCTCCCTACTTATGCATGCACAGATGTACCAGTTATCAACAAGAATATTAATTTATAGTGACCTTTTCCATCTCGACAGTCTCCCAGGTGATTTCGGGTTTGACCCACTTGGACTTTCAGATCCAGAAGGAACAGGAGGATTTATTGAACCAAAATGGCTAGCATATGGTGAAATTATCAACGGACGTTTTGCCATGTTAGGAGCAGCAGGAGCAATTGCACCCGAAGTCTTCGGCAAACTAGGACTTATCCCGGCTGAAACCGCACTCCCATGGTTCCAAACTGGAGTGATTCCACCCGCCGGAACTTACAGTTACTGGGCAGACCCCTTCACACTATTTGTACTAGAAATGGCTCTTATGGGTTTTGCTGAGCACAGGAGATTGCAAGACTGGTACAACCCTGGATCCATGGGCAAACAATATTTCCTAGGTTTGGAAAAGGGTTTGGGTGGATCAGGAAACCCTGCTTACCCAGGCGGACCTTTCTTTAACCCATTAGGATTTGGAAAAGATGAGAAATCAATGAAGGAATTGAAATTGAAGGAAGTGAAGAATGGAAGATTAGCCATGTTGGCTATTTTAGGTTATTTCATTCAAGGTTTAGTCACAGGAGTTGGACCTTTCCAGAACTTGTTGGACCATTTGGCTGATCCAGTCAACAACAATGTCTTGACTAGTCTCAAGTTCCACTAAATTTCGATGACATGCAATGTCCCTGGTTCTTGTACTCCGAGACTTCATTATTCTCCTCTCTATTTTCCCAATTTATCCCTCTTTTTCCTTTTCTCTTTATTTGTGAAAGTTTATGGGGACTCTTGTAATTTGTAATTAAGATTAAGATTAGATAAACTGGTTTATATTATGGTAAATTTTTCCTTTTCTCTTTATTTGTCAAAATTTTACGGGGACTCTTGTAATTTGTAATTAAAATTAAGATTAGATAAACTGGTTTATATTATGATAAATTTATAGGAGAATTGTTGATATGACCCCATTTTATTACCTCCATTTCAAATATGATCCCGTTTTTTTAACTATTACAAATATGACCCCATTTTTTATAGGGAGTGTTTGGATACAACCTCAAATAGTAATTTTTTTGACTAAATTAAATTAAGATCTTAATTTACTTTGATTGATAGTTTTATCGAATTAACTGTTGATTGATTGATGGCATTACTCTTATTGTAGTCTTAACCTAGTCATCGGGTTCATTTGGAGTAAAACTTATTGTAGTCTTAGCCTGATCATCGGGTTCATTTGGGGTTTTGCCTTTTGAAGTTCAGTTGAAGAATTTATTAAGGCTTTTAAAATGTTTGTGCTATTGTTTGTTAATTAATTTCATAGTTGCTTTCTGTTTGTTTCAAACGTTATAATGACTATGAGTACACCTAGTTTGAGCATCTTGGTTTGAATAAACTAAAGTATAATAGATTGACAATTGATTGAATTTTAAGTTAGAATTTGGTCTGTCATACAAAAAATCTATTCGTACACAGTAACAACACGTCATTTTTATCAAAAGAGAAGATAATAGATGGATTTTCATGATGTCCAAGAAACGAGAGTTGCAAGTTAACCAACCTGATGATATCTTATAGAGAAGTTAAACAATATGGGTTAATAACGAACTAAAAAGGAAGATCTTAATTTAATTTAGTCAAAAAAAATTACTATTTGAGGTTGTATCCAAACACTCCCTACAAAAAATGGGGTCATGGTTGTAATAGTTAAAAAAATGGGGTCATATTTGTAATAGTTAAAAAACAGGGTCATTTTAAAATGGAGGTAATAAAATGGGATCATATCAACAATTCTTCCTAAATTTATTTTAAGTAATACCATTTGAGGTAATTGCAAATCTTATCTAATGATATTTGTTTTAAAAGAAATAATATAATGATCAAGAAATATATATGTGTGAGCATTAATGTATTCAATCTCGGACAGCCGTGATTTACGGTCTCAATCCATGGCAGAGACGTACCTCTCAATTTCGATGAGGCTGGATTTTGATGAGTAACTCGTCTCAACAAGTAAGCGAGTTGAGGGTACTATGGAAATTTTCTAATATACTTGATTTTCTTTTTGTTGTGTGAAATGGTGAATCATATTACGAGGAGTGACTTCATATTAGTCTAAAATCCCTATTCTTTTCATCAATTGTTTAATTAAGTGGTATAAAACTTGGAAACAAGGACTCTGAGATTTTACTAAAAAATTTAATGAGATAAAGCTGTCAAGGTATCCTAGTACCAACAGAGGAAAAACCATGGTTCGAGCTATATTTTGTGTGAGTCTTAAATTAGTTTAAGAATCTCACCGTATGGAAACAAGGACTCTGATATTTTACTAAAAATTTTAATGAGATAAAGTTGTCAAGGTACCCTAGTACCAACCGAGAAAAAACCATACTTCGAGCTACATTTTGTGTGAGTCTTAAATTAGCTTAAGAATCTCACCATATGCTGACACATCGAAGCATGAAAATATTATGTTGCGAGCTTCATGTTCATGATTGTTTTAATTATTTAAGGGTTGTTTAGCTTAAGGTTCTGAAAAGAGTAACCAGAATTGCATTTGGGGTCTGAAAAATTTGACATTAGAGTTTGGATCCTAAAACCATAGTTGACTGTCTTGACCGTAAAAAATATGGTTAAATGCGAAAATGACCAAAAAAAACTTAGGTTGCGATTTATTTACTAACTCTACCATTTTAATTTTGTAGATGAAAAAATATTGCATCTACTTGTAGCTGATAACCATCAGTACTAATAGCTGAAAGCTAAAAGAAATCTGTAATCAAGACCGATTACCACCTAAATCATGTAACATTTACAAAAGTCACGAGATAACAACTTGATACATACAGGATAGCAACTACCTAGGTTACAAAGCTGAGAAGTTAGGTATCTAAGTTAAAAAGTTGTTTGGATATTAAAGACTTGGATTTCAGAGCTAGAAGTCGAGAAGGGATCTGTAGCTGACAACACCTGGAGAAACTAGAGTATGCAAGAGTACAGATCATACGTCTTCGGAAAGAGATGGAAAACGAAAAACAATTTGTTGGGTCCCAGTAGATACGTGATGATCCCAACTGATCACACAATAAACATGTGAATCAACTTTTTTATATGTATCTAGAAAGGCTCATTTGTAGACATAATACATTTCAACAATAAACTTAAGGGATATACTAAGCGTATTTTACTGAACTCTAATCGAATTTGAACAAAATTAAAAAACCTTTTCGCTGCCTCAGATCCTGGCTTACTCACCCATCCTTAAACTCGATCTTTTTTGCTCCTTGGAAATTTCACTCTAACAGTTCCGCAATAAAAAAAACATGTCCTAAAAAATCCAACTACTTTCTTCTGACCTCAGCACCTCACCCACCGGCATATTGAGGTGTTTGATAACATCTATAAAACATTAATTCCCTAAATTATGAAATCTAAAACCTACATAAAATTGGAAATTTCACAACTAACATTGATAAACTCAAGAAGTTGTAGGTTGATTTAGGGAAATGGTACGAAATAAAAAATGGTTATTACCATCAACTATCCCGCGATAAATTTTTTAAGGAATTTGATTAAAACATTGAATATTTTCATACTCCAACTTCCTATAGGAAAAGGATAAATATAATTCCTTCTCTCCGAGAACCTCAGAAGCTTTGGCTTTCTAATAAGGATCAAATTAACTCTTTATTAATCAATAATTTTTCAGAAATAGGATCCTTCACAATTTCGGATTTCAACTTTTTTTTATCTTATATTTTAGAGCCTTGCATCTTTGAGATGAAAAACTCTACTCTCATTGAAATTCCGTCCAACGAATTTTTTTGGAATATCCTACCAAATATGAATCCTTGAAGAGCCCCGGGTCCAAACCGATTCCAATCAATTTTTTATTTAAAGTTAGCTAGAAAATTATGGGTCCAGATATAATCTTATTTATCAGATTGGGATCTCTACCTCCTGATTTTAACTCAAGCTTCCTAACTCTAATCCCAAAATTAACTACACTCCAAATCCCATTTGATTTTCGCCCCATTAACATGGGTAAAACTACTTTTAAAATTATATCAAATATTTTGGCAAACCGTATCAAGCCTCTTCTAAATAGGATAATCTCTCATAACCAATCTTCCTTTCTGCATGGTAGATAAATCACCGATAATACAATAGTATCTCATGAGCTCCCCCACTTAATGAAGTCTTTAAACGTTGAAAAAGGGCTTTTAGCCCTAAAAGTTAATCTTTCAAAAGCTTCTGATCGGGCAGAATGACTGTTTATTAAGTGGTCTAATCTCTTCTTAGGTTTTAATGATTTATAGGTTTACCATATAATGCAACGTATTTCAACAACTTATTTCTCCACCTTTCTAAATGGGTCTCCCAGATCTAGCTTCAAAACTTTCAGAAGCACAAGACGACCCCCTTTCCCCGTACCTTTTTCTTATTTGTATGGAAATGATTTCAAGTCTCTTATCAATATCGGTAGAAAAGAAAAAGTTATCCGAAATCAAAATCAATAAACAAGCTCCCACCATTTTTCATCTTTTCTTTATGGATGATTGTTTCCTCTTCACTAAGGCGGATATGAGAGAAGCCAATTTTTTCCGGGAATCCTCACTAGATTAGGGGAAATTTCGGGACAAATGATTAACCTCCAAAAATATGGGATTTATTTTAGTCCCTGGATTCACCGTAAGCATGGGAAAATAATAACAAAAATCTTAAAAGTCTCTCTAATGACTAAAAACGGTCGTTATCTAGGTACTCCGCTCTTTTTCGATAAGAATGACAAGAACATTTTTGAGCCTCCAATTCAAAAATACTTCCACTACGCAAGGCTAGAAATCTAAATTATTTTCTTAAGCAGGACCAACTGTTCTTATTCAATACATCTTACAAGCTTTCCCAACTTACCAAATACAATGCCTTGCCCTCCCAAAGTCTACATTAGATCAACTCGATAGAATACAACGAGGTTTCTGGTGAAATAAAGACAAATCAAAAGGAAAAAAAGGGTTATAAACAGCCAGGTCAAGCATCTGCAAGCCCAAAGGGTGGACTAGGTATTAAAAATCCTAACCAAATCAGCATTTCCCTCCTCACAAAGCTTGTAATTCACCTTATTTTAGAACCTAATCACCTTTGGGCTCAACTCTTAAAGGTGAAATATTTTCCAAATTCTCATCCTTTTGACATATCTAGGAACTATAATCTTTCTTGGATCTTGACAAGTATCCGAAAAGGCCCGACCTTAAGATAATTTTATCTGGAACCATCATTTATAATTTCCTAACAAACCAACATCCCAATATGAATTTAAAGTTTCCTTGGGAATATTTTTGGAAAATCCATGTTATTCCGAGGAGTAAGACTTTTATGGAAATTAGTCCACAGGCCCTACCATCTTCTAGTCGTTTAGCTCTTTTTTCCGCCAATATCGCCAATTTGTTCCATGTGTGATTCTCATTATGTGGAAATCGAACTCTATCTTTTTAGAGAATGACCCTATGCTATAGCAATATGGTTAGCCTTGTCCCTAACTCCAGGAATATTTGACTCTCACCCGAAATACCTCAGTTACTAGGTAGAATTTTTTATATCATCTCCACCTTTTTCCCATCTAACTAATATTTTAGAAACTATCTTGTGGTTCATCTGGAACCACAGATGCTCAGTGATTTTTTAAAGCATTAGTCATAATCCTAATATTATAATTAAACAAATTAGAAACCACTTACAATCCAATAATACAAATCCACTGACTCAAGTGATACAACCTTTAGCTTCAAGAACTGTTAGACCCTCGTGGCCAATATTAGATATATGTTGGATTATATTTATTAATGCATCCCTTACAAAAAAAGATCTCTTAAGGGGATACACATTCATATTATACTTGGTATACCAAGAGTCTTTTTTACACATTGCGATGGGTTCGGGTTGAGCCTCTTCATCTCTCCATGCAGGAGCACAATCCTTGTTGATAGCAAGCAACTGACCAAACACAAACATCCTATCAAAGGTCACCATATCAACAGATTGCAAACAACTAGCGAATATCGTCAACAACAAAAACAAAACATCTCCTTGGCAAAGGGAAAACCCACTCACTGAGGCTATGTCTGCTTTGTGAAATCTCCCGCAAGCGCAGGTTGTATATCAACAGAAAACATAATTCAGCGGCAAACTTTATGGCAAAAATAGCTAGCTCCAAAACTAAAAACACATGTCAAAGAACCTACAACAGAAGATCTACAAATCTACTATTTTGAGTAATGTTTTTAATAAGCAAAAGATGACCATTTTTTTGTACATATTAATTAGTTAATACTCCCTCCATTTCTGGAAAAGAGTTACTATCACTTTTTCATTTCAGCCTATTATATTGTTATTTATATAATTTCAAAAAAAATTCCTTGGTTGGTTAAAAGCTGAATCAAGCTCGAATTCTAGAGCTTCTGGCCCCACAAGAGAATATATAGACCAATAACAATCTTTGTTTTTTTACACCACCTGTTTTTGGTATTCTAAGTGGGTGCTCTATACTTACATATCTTTTAATCTATATTTACCTTTTTACTACTGTCATGTTACCCTAATAAAAAGAATTCCCCTTCATACTTCCGATATTTTACCTTAACCTATGAACTCCATTAAATGGTTTACCACAATGGAGGAAGGAAAACATACTGCAAGTGTTAATCCTACGTCATCTACGTCAAGAGACCAATCATGTTAAAATGGTGCTTACGTATAAATATACTCAGCAGAAAAAGAAATCCACATCAACAACAAATGTCTACCAACCAAGGTATTACGTTTATATCAGAGGAAAATTTTGAAAATACTATCAGTATCACTGATAGACACATTTTTGTGTCTAATTTTCTCTGAACTTTTATAGTGTTGGAACTCATTTTATACTAATATTGTATTTTTATGTATTTCCGGAAAATAAACATTATTGGAAAAATTGGCTCGAAAAACTACTAAAGGCACCCAAAAAAGTGTTAAAGGCATCCATGAAGAATTACTAAAGGCACCCGTACATTGGATGAGGGCACCCACCTCACTTAATTCAAATTTTGAAATAGGCGGGAAAATCATTTCAAATACGTGAATATTCTGTATTCATTTTGATTCATATTTTCACGTGATTTGTGGGATTAAAATCAGAGAA
>JAJJMC010031210.1:19760654-19771864 GCA_023531435.1 Papaver californicum
GGAAATACCTATAAATACATAAAAACACAATATTAGTATAAAATGAGTTCCAACACTATAAAAGTTGAGAGAAAATTAGACACAAAAATGTGTCTATCAAATACCCCCAAACTTATTATTTTCTAGTCCTCGAGAAAATTTAATCTAGAAAATCCTAACTCACTGTCGCAGGCATCACGATTGCACTTAGCGTGTGTAACAAGCCTTTGAACCCATAGGTTCCCTATCGGACGAGTTTTAGTCTCGTGAGGGTTTACAAGAGGTGTACCCACAAAACCTTTTACTCCAAATTCTAGCTACATGTAAACGATTGAGGATAGACACTAAACAAACTATTTAGTTGGCATACTAAATTCTTCGCCTATAAGAATCATTACCCTATATGAGTCCAATTGATGTACACGAGTTTTCACTCAGCGTACTAAAATCCATACAAGAATTCAAAACTCTACTTAAATAGTCGTTCAACCACGATACTCAGAGTCTATCAAAGTACAATCACATGGAAAGATTTAGACAAAATGAAGTTTCCGTGTATTGACTAAGGTGAATGGTGTTTCCCATATCTGTATGAAGGTCAGTGCCAGGATGAATGGCTTGAGATATGCTCCCACTAGTCTTATTCCTTAAACTAATATCGACTCAGCTGGTATATACAAGGGTCCCAACGGTCGATTTATTGAACATATTTTAAATGTACTGACAACATGATTGGATCAAATGAATCCAAGCGCATGCTCCTTATCAGCATCGTACATGATAGTTCTCATGGATCCTGCGTTCCATGCTTGCTTAGGCGACGGAGACAGGGAGAACACGCATATATTGCTATCAAAGTGTCAATCATTTTTTTTTATTATTATTTTATTATTTTTGAATAATGGTCTAACTAATACAATAATGGGGCTTGATCTCAAACACTTCATCCTGACGGTGATAACAATTTGATACTGGTGCCCCACCAAATCAATTAGAGAAACACAAAAATTGCAAAAATAAAAACAAAAGGTGATATGGTCAAGATAGATTCCGAGATATGGTGACAACTATCATGTTATTTCTAACACCTGAGCTAGGCATCCTTTTATGAATAGACCATTTAGCTGGGCACACCAATTCTTATAGAAAAAGAGCTAAGTTTCCATCTACCTAAAATGGTTAGTATCATCCTGGATAATTCATAAGTTTCTAGACTTTGGAGTTTTATGTTTCACTAAAAGTTTCTCCCTTACCCCCAAACTTAAATCTAACATTTTCCTCAATGTTCTAAAGATGAATGATTAAATATATGAACAAGGAGAAACTGTTATCAATCGAAGGAAATGAGTTAAGGAAAGATATTACCGTGTCGCATGAGCATGGGTTACCTCCCAAGAAGTGTTAAGTTTAAAGTCTTCAGCCAGACTAAGAAAGAATTAATCACCTCATTAAATCATACAGCTATAGTCGGAACAACTGTGGGTCATCTGAATAAAACAATGTTATCCAAAATAGAAGGAAACTGTAGCAGACCCAGAAAGTGAACAAACCGAGCACACCCTTATCCCTATCTAGTTTCTTGTTTAAGACAACTACATTTAATTGAGGTTCAGGTTCGGGCTCTATGAAAGGGTCTAGATAAATCTCTTTAAGCTGAATTTCCCCATAGGCAGGATCTGGAGGATCATGTTGTAGAGTCTGGAAAAACTCAAATAAGAAACTTAAGGCACATAATAATAACCTGAATAATTGAGGATCCTCAAAGTCAATCAGATTTGACCCACATAGTTGACTACTCTTAAAATGGTGGTCATTCTTAAGCAAATGTGTCGATTCTAATTTCCTAAAGTAATTAGGATTAGTCTTAAAATTTAATAACTGACACATTTTAAATTCAAACGTTCCCACATATAGAAGAAAATATTTTGGTGGGAAAACAAATTCAATCTTGGTATTATTTCCTAGGTGAACCACATCAACCATAGGATGTGTTTCTAACAACTGAACTTCTTTTTGGATATCAACAGGCTCAGAGAATCTAGTTTGAAGATGATCTTGAAAACTGGTAAAGATATCAGTAATATCAGGAACAGGCAAGTCCTATGGTTATTTAGATGCAAAGTGATCCAACAAAACTTGAGAAACACACAATTCTAACCCTAAATTAGGATACTTTTGGAAGTCTAGGGGTCTAGAAACAACCTCTAAGTTGGGTGAATGATCTTGTGAGATAGATTCATCTATGAAATTAGGCAAATCATCTACAAAATCATCCACAGGGTCATCTATATATTCTGTGTAGAACGGAGAGTCATTACAATATTGATCATCATCCTTAGCATATAATCTCTGACATGCCAGAACTCTCAATCTTTGTTCCAAACTAGGCGGTGTGTGTTTATAATACTTCTCATATATCATTAGAGGTGATTCTTCTACAAAGGTATTTGGATCACTATCTTTCAACTTCTTGAGGGCATCCCTCCAAGACAAAGAATCATCGGTACCCCTAAACTTAGAGTGGACATTACTCTCAGATGGACTAAAAACTGTTGGTTGGATTCTAGGGTCCTTAAGGTCATAACTACACTCAACTTCCTCTATCGTATTAAAATTCTCTAAGAGTCTATCATCTTCTAAAATAGTAGTATCTCTAGTCAAATCCTCTTCCTTTTGAATAGGTAAATAATCATTAAAATTATTTGGATTTGAAACAGAAATAACACTATCACCATGAAGCACAATTGGAGTGAAAATTTCTTGATCACTCTGCCTGTATATTTCAAGTTCTTCACCAATATTATCCTCATCATAATATAAAGATGTTTGAACCTTGTCTAAATAAGTAGTGTTACCAATTATATCCTCGTCCTCTTGACTAGATGAATAATTATCTAGGGTATCACTATATTGGAAATTAAGATCATTTTGAGCAATTTAATTCTTTGCAGAAATTTCATTCATACTTAATAAGAACTTATTTCTATCCTCAGTCATCTGCTTTATGGTTCTTCTTGTATCCTCAGTCAACTCCTTGACATAATTCTCTATGGAAACAACTAGATCATAAAGATTGTTAGGTTGTAACTGCTTGTGTGATTCTTCTAGAGGTATAATAGGTTCATTATAAGTACTAAATTGCACATGTTTTAGGGCATCCCTCCAAGACAAAGAACTCGAATTTTGCTCACTTTCATGTTCATAAGACGGGTGTATGTACGAATAGTAATTGGGATCACCTTGGTATGAACCATAACCTTCAGAAGGTTGGTAGTGGTCCCAAGTACTATCCAGACTATGGTCATAGTAAGGGTAATGCCCGTTTTGAAACTCAGTTGGGTATTTATTTTAATACCAGGTTGACATTTTCTAACAAAAATTTCCTAATAAATTTACAAAAAATCTAAGAAAATAAATCCTAACAGGTAGGGGTTCTAAACATACACAAACAAGGTCAACTCAACCAAATCAAACCTACTGAATCTAGCAAACAAAAAACATGATGGTTCCACTTAGATTGTTTCTAGACCAGCTTCTATTCTTCCAAAAGGCAACTAGTTACAGTTTTAGCGAGTCTCTCAGAACGATCCGAATTAGATTAAGTCGAAGAGAAACAGGATAAGCTCTAAGGAGCTTTGATAACCCTGTCTCTTTGGCACTTTTCCCTGGGTTACAAGGCGGCTCTAATCAACTTAAAATAATCTTCTTGAACCTTGAGTTAGGCTAATAAAGTAATCAATACAGTCCTTTTGAACGAGTTTCCTATAAGCTCGTTACCCTATCGGTCTCTTTCTAGTCAAATTTTAGGCTTAGGTTCGTGTAGGTAACATGTTCCTAAGTCGGGCAAGAAGGAAACGGTGATGAAATCCGAGTCCTTATCTTATATGGCCAGTCCTTGCCCTTTACTAGAAAATAAATCCGTATTCAAGTCCTCAACATATATGCATTACGAAGGAATACAAAAAACCCACTGACAGGGGATTCGTGGGTTGATCGAGTCTTACCTCCCGTACCAGACGGGCGATGAACCGTTGAAGTCGACTCAGGCCACCGACTCCTATGTCAGTGTACGAACCCGAGGGACCGAGACAATATCGTAATTGTCGTCCTTCTCTGTGCAGTTTATATTTAATACCCTTTCATAGGGTTTAAAAATTAATAATAAAGTTCAAAAGTTCAAAGTCCAAAGTCCAAAAATAAAAAAAATATATATAAAATACCTAAAATAATTACAAAAATAATAATAATTTCCTAATACAATTTTCTAAAAAGAAAAATAAAAATCCTAAAAAAAATTTAAAAAATTAACTAAAAAATCTTGTCTTCTTTTTCCTTTTTTTTCGCTTTGTCTTTGACTCCAAGTCTTTAATCAATCAAAATAATCTTTAGCTCCATTTTCTTTTTGATCCAAAACCTGTAATACAAAGAAAATACCCAAAAACGTAAAATATAACAAATAAAAATAAATAAAATAAAAATCTAACTAAACTAATTAATCTAAAAACAATTTTAAAAACAATTCTAAAAACAAGTACCAACAGCGATGTCATTTTTAAAAAAATTGATATCACTGACCATTTAATATACAATAAGAACAACTTTAAACTTTATATCTTCTTTTGTGAAAGAAGATAGATCAAACAGCACATTATAGAGTGAATTGGTTTTTTTTTTTTGGATCCACATGCCATCACATAGTATCATACTCTTACTCTACAAAATCTGACCCAATGCAGTACGTACCGGCCGGTACAGCCGAAATTTCGGCCGGTACCGGCCGGTGAGCGGTACGAAACTCAAATTACCGCCGAAACGATATTTCACCGAGAACCGGGTGGTACATTTAAAAACCGGTATTACCCGGTATTGTACGATATTATCCGGTTATACCCAGTATGTATTATCGGCCGTCAGATGAAAAAAAAAACTGATCCTACGGCTGATACCCGGTATGTATTATCTCATATTGCATCTCTACATCTTCTTCTTACGGCTGGTCTGGTATTGAACTGGGTTCATCTCTGCATCTTCTTCTTCGTGCAGGGCCTCCATCTCCATCTCTTCCTCCATCTCTTAAGGTGTGTATTAAACTCAAACCTAGATAACTATAGTTCAAGTAATCTTGTTTGATTTTTATTGTGAAACTGATTCTCATATTCATTCTAGCTTTCTTTTGTATGATTTGATTAGGGTAATTTCAAATTAGGTTTCTAGTTCATTGTTAGAGATTGAATACCCATTTATCCATATTGAAATCAGATCTTGAAGTGGTTTGGGAAACTCAAGTTAGGGTTACTTTTTCAAATTGGGTACTTTTTATGAATTAAGGCTTTTAATTTTAATTTCAATTAAAATGATGTTACTGATTTTGTTAAGACATTGAGTATATATTCCCGTAATATCAGTGTCAGCACTGGGACTTAAATGTGGGATTCATAGAGAAATTTGAAAATGATTTACTTTTTCCCCTGTATTTTTTTTTGTTGACCATTTCATAACAATATTCATTTCAATTGGATATTTCATACTTGTATTCTTCATTGTAGTGATTTCTTTTTAATTTGACTATCTCTCAAAAGCAAAACAAAGAATGAATTGTTTTGTAAATGTGTCTATTAAGTTTCAGTTGTTTGTCAACAATAAAAAACTCACCCTGTATCCATAATATATACTCTTCCCTCTTATGTTCCCTAAATCTGCGTCACGTGTTGTGTATGCCATCATAGGATGCATTATTAAGTTCTCTTTTATAATTCATAAGCTTTAGTATTATGCAACTAACGACATCATAATAGTAATACCCTGCATTTAAGAAACTATTCTCTTTAAGGAAACCCATTTGAACGGCCGCACATTTGTGCAGCCTGATACTCTGCCACCATTGAATTCCCATTGCGTAAGAGTTGAAATTCTCCCTGCCATTTTTTATAGATGAGAGAAATTGCTTGCTTAAACTGATCCGTTTATACATTAGTCGTGCCTTTCTTATTTTCTCGCATATCACTCATTTGCTTGACTAGTGACTACTACTAATTTGCTTCTAAGTAATTTACCTGCTAGATTCACTCATAGTAAATCATCAACTCACAAGATTGAATAATATTCTCAATGTCAACCGATTCTCCTCATATGCTAATGCAAAATCATCCTACATTTTAAACACCTGGTGGTCACAAGTTGAAACTCCAGGACCCCGCCAGAGTTACTTGAGGCTATTCCTTCTGCTCAGGTGAATCTGGGGTCCGGTCTAGGTCTCAGGATGAGGTTATAACCCACACATCTTATCACGCCGAACAAGGATATATATGTGATCGTGAAACAAATTCAAACCAGTTCAAGCAACCAACACTTAGCTTACAGAGGGTTGTTTTTCATACAACGTAGCATTTGTATAAACATACTTTGATGGTTTATGTATTCGATGAGTTCCATTTGTATAGCATTTGTATAAACATACATTAGCACCATCAATTCTTTCTACGTTAGCATATGTCAGAATGTTGATGTAAAAATGACACCTCTTGCTATATTGGGATCTTTGATCATGAAAATCAATTCTTGTTGTAACGGGTCTTTCGTTCCTCTTATGCATCTGTTTCTAGTTTATTATTTAATAGGGTTTTGTTTGCTCTAGTATATTGACCTTGATATGACTTTTAGTGATAAATTGTAAGATTACTAAGTTTTTGATAAAATGCCTGGAACAGGAGAAAAAGGGGTAAAAGTTCTAATAGTTTTCTTTATGCATTTCAGCAACGGTATGTCCGTATGGGTCATGTAGCTTAATATATAGACTCTGTAATTAGGTTGGTTGCATATCATTAGCTAATTGGTTTTGGTGTCAACTGGTTTATGTTCATTTGCATGATATTTTACTCAATTTGTTGACACATCTCACTGTCACTCTTTGATTATTGAACACCACTAATAGATTAGTAGATGAACTTTAAGAACTGGGTTTAATTTATTTTGCTTGAACAAGCTATTACTTTGTTTAGTCAATTAAGTACCTTGTTCAAACTTGCATATATATATATATATATATGATTTGAGTAGTGTATTTTAATGTTTGGTAGCACTTGTACTTTTGTCTATATGTTTGTTGAGAAGTTCAGTTTGAACTTTGAAACTTTTCTTTTTTCTTTTTTTTCTATAGCCTATTTCTTTCTACGTGGAAGAAACTAGCTCTTTGTTTGAGGCCAATTTTTTTTTCTCTGACTGGTTTGCATTTTGCATCTTTCACATCTTATTCAATCCCATGACTCAATTTTCTTTTTGTTTGAAAGAAATGGGGTGAACAATGAGTTACATGTACGAACTGTGAAGCTCGTGTATGTCTGGCCCAAATAGTAATATAGTTAAGTAATCAACACATCAGCACCAAATAAAGAATCTTACTTAATCTCAACATAAAATGTTGCTTCGGAAAAAGATTTTGAGTTTTGTGCTTATAGCTTAGTTATAATTTAGTAACTCTTTTCCCATCTTTCATTTATTATATTAACTTATTTTGTTTCAATTTTGTTACTTTAGGTTGTGAATCAGGTGATTATGGATTCTTCTAATGCATCCAATTCATGCACTACACCCTCTACATGTGGCTCATTGTTGCCTTCATCTTCTACACAAACCAAAACTCCACCAACGAAAGACACACCATCCAAAGATATAGCATGGCAATGGGGTGAACGCAGAAATCCAAATCATCCAACATGGATTACTTGTTTATTATGTTTGAAAGAAATCCGTGGTGGTGGAATCACTAGGCTTAAGGATCATATCTTACAGAAGTCAGGGAATGTTAAACCATGTGGTAGTGCAACAACTGATATTATGAACAAACTTAATCAGGATACTTCTCTAAAGAGGACCAGAAAAGAAATCCGGGCTACTGTTGATTTACTGTATGAGCATACAAACTCAGGTGAAGGGTCTGATGCTTCAACTGATGTTGAGGTGCAAGAAAAAGAGGCCAGTGGTAGTCGACTAGTTGTACAAACTAAGAAGAAACAACGAATAGGCAAAAGTAATAGTAGAGGACCAATGCATTCATTCATGAAGACAGATCACGCGAGAACTCGGCAGGCCACTCTTGAAAGAAACAGTGTAGCGAAAGAGAAGTTACTAAAAGCTGCATGGAAAAGCATTTCAGCTTGGATGACTGAGAATTCAATTTCTTTTAATACCGTTCGAAGCCCAAGTTTCCAAGAAATGATCTATGCAATTGGCGAATACGGGAAAGGTATGCAGTTGGCTTAACTTAACTTGTATATAACTTAACTTACTCTAATAGTTGTTAACTATATCTGTTTTTGTATTTTTTTTCTTTTGATGTTAGCTATGCCTTCACCATCTTACCGTCAGATTCGTACAAATCTTTTCAAGGAACAATTAGATGATATGAAGACGTTTGTTGATACATTTAGGGTACATTGGAAGAGGTTTGGATGCTCTATTATGTCTGATGGTTGGATGGATGGGAAAAAGCCACATCTTATTAAATTTTTGGTGAATTGTCCGAAAGGGTCAGTTTTTAGTCTGTAGATGCGTCAAACAGAACCAATGATGCTGATTACATACGTGGGCTTGTAACATAGGTAATTAATGATGTTGGGAAAGATAATGTTGTTCAGTTCATTACAGATAATGGTTCCAACTTTAAGAAGGCAGGAAAAGACTTAATGATTGATTTCCCAAATATGTATTGGACTCCTTGTGCTGCTCATTGCGTTCAGTTGATGTTAGAAGATCTTGGTTTCAAGCTTCCAAGAATCAAGAAATCCGTGGTATTAGGTAAGAGACTCGTTACCTATATTTATTCTCACTTTCAAGTATTGGCTTTTATGAGGGAGATGACAAATGGAGACTCACATAGGTCCACAAAGACTAGATTTGCAACTCAGTACTACACACTAGAAAGTCTCCATAAGTATAAAACCCCTTTGCAAATGATGTTTGTGGCTGATAGGTGGGCGAAAAGTAGGGCTGCAAAAGAAAATGTAGGGATTAATGTACTTAAAATTATTACAAGTAGTACATTTTGGGCAGATGTTGAGTATTCTTGTACTGTGCTAAAGCCTTTAGTTAAGGTTGTAAGGTTAGTGGATATTGAGCTCAAACCTACAATGCCTTATTTGATTGATGCAATGAGAATAGCATGGGATCAAATGGAGAAGAATTTCAGTAAAGAAACAGATACTTGGGCTATAATTCAGGATGTCTTTGATAACCGATTGAAGAAAAACTTTAATCATGATCTACATTGTGCGGCTTATTATTTGAATCCTTCAATATTCTACAAGATCGATGCTCGTGAGATGGATAATGATTCAAAGTATAAAGAAATCAAAAGGGGTCTTCATAAAGCAATGGAAAGGCTAATAACCGATGAAGATGAACTAGATAAAGCTATGTCTGAATTGAGACTATACAGTGATGCTGTTGGGATCTTGGGAAGTCAGTCTTGCATAAGAAGAAGAGATAAAGATCAACCTCGTAAGTTTTTTATATTTTGTTATTTTAAAATATGATTATGTTTGTGTTATATAACTTTGTGTATGTATTTATGAAGATGATTGGTGGATTACCTATGGAGGAATGGATGTCCCATGCCTACAAAAATTTACAATCAAGGTATTGAGTCTGACTTGTTCTTCTTCCCCATGTGAGCGAAACTGGAGCACATTTCAGAATGTAAGTATTCTTAACTTTGATTTCATCTGTTTTAGTCCCCTTTGCCTGTCATACTGAAATGCACATATTTATTCTATCATTTGCTTACTATCTATTCTGTCATATGTTTTCGTATTTCAGTTGCATTCAAAGAAACGAAATTGCTTAACACAACAGAAATTGAATGACAGTGTCTTTATCCAATATAACAAGAAATTACAGCGTCGATACAAAGAAATCCAACAATATAACGATGATGGGAAAGCTCGTGATCCTATTTTTCTGGATGAACAAGATGAAAATGATGAATGGTTGGATCCATAAAATTTGGATGACTTGAATGTGGAAGGTGATACTGTAACTTTGGATGATTTGCAGGAGAATATTGGTGAAGTAAGTGGGTCAGTTCGTAGTTCTCGAAGTAAGTCTATTTTATCCAACTGACACTGACGTTGATGCATATGATACTGATCAATTGATGTTGGACACGGAAAGAGGACTACTTGGTGATGATTGTGATGATATCTATAATGCATCTAATGATTTTGATTAAAATTGTAATATGGTTGTTTTTATTAGTACTTTAGACGGTGAAATTTGAAGTTGTTGTTGTTTATCTTGTGTTTCTTGTTTAAACTTTGAACTATATGTGGAATCTATGGATCTATATATTTCGGATGAAAAAATATTTGTTATAAGTTATATGAAATATATTTCAGTTATAAAATGATACTTATAACGTTTTGAACTATATATGATACTTATAACGTTTTGGAATATATTTATAGTTATAAAATGTGAGCTAGTATTTTTTTTATAAAATTTTAGGTATAAAATATATGGACTGATATTTCGCCGATATATAAACCGAAATTTCCCCGGTATACCAGCGTACCAGTATATCGCTCTCAACCGGTACGAACCGAAATCCGGTATGATACAGCTTTGATCTGACCAGATTTATATCATCTTACCGGGTTATTTTTTGTGCATATGTGTAGCCCATATTCTTCACGGGTAGAAAGCACGAATATGTGCTAATAATACTTTTTAAAGAATAAAGCTAGACAAAGACTTCTTTGCATATTGTGAAAATTCCTCCAATTGCATCAGTGTTTGTTGTATTGCTACTAATTTCTCTTACCCTGCCCACTTGTACAACTGCAAATAAGTAAACAAAACCAACACAAGTACTAAAACAAAAATACATAGACATTAGAATATGTGCTACTAATTCCAACTGCACATTTGCCATTGATTACCCAATATTCATCAGGGCCAATGATTGTTTTAGTACTTATATTAGTTTTTTCTATTGTGGTGCATATATAATCTAATGTTAACCCAGTGATATCATGCTTTAATCCTTAGTTAAATTATCGGTGGAGACTTGTTTTTTGTGCATAAGTGTAGCTTACACAATAATCAAGTTTGAAAAACAGCTTTAGGCCTAAACCTATTAAGTACAAAACACATAAAAAAGGAATTTCAACATATAGAACTCATAAAAGCTGTTTGATTTTTTACTTACAAAAAGCGATCTTGGCACGACGAAAAAA
>JAJJMC010031210.1:19771874-19830391 GCA_023531435.1 Papaver californicum
TGTTTGATTTTTTACTTACAAAAAGCGATCTTGGCACGACGAAAAAAAATTAAAAATCCGAGACTTACTAAAGAAAAAAACAGCAGAAAGACTATTAAGCAAGCATGCCAACTTCATTGAGAAAAAAATTCGTGAGTTTTACTATCATAATGTTTTCATTTAAATTCTACTATTATTCAAAGTTATTAACCTATATTTTTATGCTAATCAAGGTTTCTTGCTAACATGCAAAACCACGATACGAGATATACAATAATCTTCACATTACTTTTACTTGTTTTACGAAAATTGCAACAGAATACAAGGAAATCTTAAAAACAACAAGTTGCGCTATGGATGCAAAGAAGAAGTAAACAATCCAGTATCAAGGTAAAAGAATACATCAATAAAGTTAATAGACACCATGATGAGATTTAACAAAAATATTTTTTTGTTAAGACTATTGGTGCAAGATGAAACTGACAAAGCAATCTTTGTTGTAACCGGTAAACCAGCCGAAAAGCTGATTTCAATTGATCCAGCCACGTTATTACAATTTTCAAAACAAGATGAGGTATAAAAATATGTCAACTTCATATTACTTACACTCATCTTACGCATTTATACTGCGTAAGAAATATGTTTTACATTGTTTTTTTTTTTTTTTATAGGAAAATCAATAAAGGATAAGAAAAGAGATATCAACAAAGATAAAAGATAAAAGTTTACGAATGTGTATTCCACAATAGAATTAACAAGCTGACCTGGGGGGAGAATTTGGAAGTTCATAAAATTTCTCAAATGAATATATCTCTAGAACTAAACAAACCTAAGATAATATATGAAACAATGGATTTTCTGTTGGAGAAAATGAGTTTCAAACTAAATTAATTTTGGTCTTGGATGCTCACTCATTTCCTTGAGTGAATGAAACTCTTTAGTTTAGTCCCATAATTGGGTATTCTAGAGAAGGATTCCACTATGGGTGGAATGAGGTGGGCAAATAATACATGGGCTAACTTATGTAATGGGCTACCTATGTATTGGGCCTACGAATTAGACATCATCCAGGATCCATTATTTTACAAGAAATCCTAAACCTTAAAGGTTTCCAGAATCCTAATATTTTCTCTATAAATATAAAACGGTTTTCAGATTTAAAGGGGATCCATAAAAAACGTTTTTGATTGATTAATTCCTTTTCTTCCCTGTTGCTAAGTTCAAGAGTGGGTAGTTTGTATTGTGCTAATACAAGCTATATCGGGCAGTCTTATCCTGGACACATCTTCGCACCTTGGTGTTTAGTATTGCTCTTCATGAGTATACCCGCGAACTAATGTGTTAAGGACAACTTGTTGAACCTGTGATTCTGCCCTCGTAGTTGTCCGTGGTAGAGTTGGTTTTCAATTGTTCTTTATATATATTATTCTGATACATCTAACGTTGTTGTTCATTGTTGCAAGATTCCAACAATCTTAACACATTATCTTTTATCTCGTAATAATGAAAAAGAACGATGTTGAAAACCACAGAAGTTAAATGGAAAGGATTTCAAATGATGGTAATCCAAGTTGTTGTTGTTGTGGAAATCTGGGGAGCTTATCCGTTTCGTCAAATCAATCACTTCCAATACAAAAGAGCTAAGTATCAATAACTTTTGGTTATTTGTGAATTGTTGATGTTGATATTATATTGGAAAACAAAGGATATTAAACAAAAATTGAGTTTTTTGGTCAGCTGTAGAGTTTCGAGTATATCTCTTAACTTAGAAGGAATTTTGACAAATCCTTTTAACCTAATATAGTAGACATCCTGATAGTTACCCACACCAAATTTCATATTTTTTGGAGTTGTAAAAGTATTTTTTAGGTATTTTACAAAACTGAGAAACGTTCCTGAAAAATTCCGACGGACAGAAAAAATATTGTTGACTAAATTAATTTTTTTAGCCTATCTATGAGTTCTATTTTTAGAATGGCTCATATGGGTATATTTGATATCCTTATAATTTAATATTTGTGGTGTTTGAATTGTTATTATTTTGTAGTGAGTACTCTATGCAGCTCAAACTCCAAATACGTTTGTGCGATAACAACCTCCAAAGTTCTTGTTGTTTGGTCAAAGGGAACCATCATGTCTCTAACTGTTCGCTAGGTCAGATATAGTAGACATGGTTGAAGGCAAGTGAGTGTGGGTGTCAGTGCTACAGAATTCAGAAGGGTTGAAATCAGTGAAGCTGTCACATGCACCCCTCAGTGCGTGGATGCACTATGTTTGAACAACAACGGTCTTCAGGATGTAAAAGATCGCAATGCTCTTAGGTGCTTTGTGAAAATATTCACCTCTAAATCTTATCTACATGCCCTGGCGGGCGATACTCCTGCTTCTCTATCGACTGGTTTGGATGAGTTGATGCGTCATGCTTCTTCCTTGAGAGCACCTGGAGTTGACATGTTAATTGAGATCTTGAATACCATTTCGAAGATTGGAGGTGTGGGGGAAGCTTCTTCTTCAGCGATTGATTCTCAATGCTCTTCCACTCCTATTCCAATGGAAACCGATGTAGATGAAAATAATGTGGTTTCAGGAGAGGATGGGGAACCATCCAAAATGGAAAGTCCTGACCAAGTCACCGAGACTTATTCTGAGGGCCCATTGGCTATTATTTGAGTCAGACAGATGATTAGCGGACAAGCAGCCAGTGAAAGGAAGAAATCCATAAGCATATATAATGGTTTCATGAAGTTTCAATACCCCCAGTTCCACAACATACCTATTGGAATCAAAACATGAAACAATTTAAAATTGTTGGGTCTTTGGGTGATTATCTGGTGTGTATCGTTTATGCGGCAGTGGCAAGGGTCTGGTCTCTTGACACATTGGTAGGGAAATAGTATTCATGACATGAATCAGGAGGTAGGTTACAAGTCAATGAGATGGAATAAAGAGTTTAACTTAGTTGATAAGGAACCATTTTCCATTACTAACAGCGGTGCAGTTCTGTGTTTCAAATCTAGTTACAAAAATCCCACAGGTTCTGAGGCTGTGTTCAACCAATCAGGTTACTTACATTTTAAAGCTATCGATTGCCTGAATTGGTGTGAGGTTGAGATTAATCTAAAAAGATTTTTCAAAGTCTTTTCAGAAGGTCGGAGACACCACAACTCATGGCCTGAGATGCTCAAACTGATGGATTGGCCACCTTCTAATTTCTTGGAGGAACGTTTGCCACGCCATGGTGCTGAATTCATTAGTTCCTTGCCATTTCGGGGGTAACACAAAAGGATGCATGTGAAGTTCAGGCGGGGGACAGTTCTGATCTTGTTATGGATGTTAAAACCCAAGTAGACAACCTTGCTGCATTGGAGACAAATGAGAAAGAAATGTGCATGGTTCATACTAGACATAAGGTTTTGGATACCGAAGGTTATGCAGACTGGGATTACAAAGCTTATTAGGATTTTGGAAGGTCTTCCTGAACTACAATTCAACTCAGATGATCACATGATGCTGTATACAACATGCTACAATATGTGTACACAGAAACATCCTCATAACTATTCTCAGCATCTTTACGAAAAGTACAGAGAGGCATTCGAAAACTATATAAATGAAACGGTGTTACCATCTTTGAGAGAGAAGCATGACGAGTTTTTGCTGAGAGAACTTGAGAAGAGGTGGATAAATCATAAGATTATGGTCAGGTGGCTTTCACGATTTTTCATTTACCTGGATCGTTACTTCATTGTTCGAAGATCACTTCCACCATTTAATGATGTTGGAATTGTTTGCTTTCGTAAGCTGGTGTATGAAGAGATCAATGTTCGCGCTAGAGAAGCTGTTATCTCGCTGATAAATCAAGAGCGTGAAGGAGAGCAAATTGACCGAGCTTTGCTCAAGAATGTCCTAGCTATTTTTGTCGATATTGGGATGGGAAATATGGAATTTTACGTGAATGGATTTTCCTTGTATTCCGGCCAATCATGGACTCTATTTGGGTACAATCGAATAACGGAACAGGTAGAGTAATTTGTATTCTACTAAGGTACGTGCACCATTTTCGATATTTATAATTTATATTCACGGAGAATGGTTTAAGCAGGAATACTGAATCAATTGATGCCAAAGGTGATTATTTCTTTAAAATGTTGTTTGAGCTGGGAAAATTTGAATGTCGGCATAACGCTTAGCGAGACATTAGTTTGGGGACCTTACACCTCAACTGTGGGGGTGTAAGATGGAAACAAGTATTTGTTTGATTTCTCAAGCAAATTCATAGAAGACCCTAGACTTATATGTTCCCTAACCTGTAGACCTCAATTGTGGGGGTCTAAGGTGTGAAGAGTCGGATTCTTTAGCAAATCAGTGCGTATGTTAAGCATATCCCTGTTACGTATTTTACAACTACTAACATTTTTTGGTTGTTTAAAGTTTGACAGGAAACTAATATGTTGCTGAAGTGGTCTAAAGGATCAGAAAGAACCAACATAAAATTTTGATGATATAGTTTCTGTCAAATGTGTGTTGTAAAATAAGGGTGCATTTTTCCCAGATTATCTAGATAATTACAGGGTTGCGCTGATCACAGGACCAGAAAATTGGGATACTTGAGGTACATATTTAATTTCAAATATGTGATATATATATATATATATATATATGGTATTAATCTTTTGAGGAAGATATAATGGATGTACTAGTAAGTAGTACATGTATCTTGTGTATGCCTTTATATGCTTTACAACTACTGGAAACATGTGATGTATGTGATTTGATTAAAAGATTAAATTGTTGTAGACATGCATGATCTAAGGGATCATTGGAACCAGAAGAAATTCTGACGGAACTAGTCTTTGTCAAACTCGATACGTTTAATGTGTGTTGTAAATGTGCAGTGCATTCGGTGTACAAATACATTTATGATCCCAGAAGAATTATTGGGATGATCACATCAGAAATTTGCAGTACTTGAGGCTTTGAAGAGTCTTAGCCTATATGCGTGCCCTCTTAAGTTGTATCAGTAGTTGGAAATTCTCCAACAAACATGAGGAACTCGACAGAGATGAAATCAGAGTTCGCTCGCTTAATTTAAAGCATGAGAGGAAGCTGAATGGATAAATCTTTTTTTTTGGAAGGCATTCCTTTGTGACCGAAGCCTGTGGCCACCATTGCTGAAACTCAATTGACTATGTGGGTCTAAAGTAAATGAGCAATGGAAAAGTCTAGACAAACTCAGAGAAGGCGGCTAATTCGGTAAAACAACTACTCTCTAATGAAGTGATTTTTGTAGACTTAGTAAAGTCAAGAGAAAAATCAGTGGATCCTTTGACGAAAGGATAATCTAGAAAGATAGTTTGTTGTTGCATCGAGGGGGTGGGACTTAAGCTCAAGAAATAAAATTACCATGAAGGACACTCAACCTTAGTGACTGGAGATCCCAAGATCAAGGTTCAATGAGACAACTAATTTGTGGTAATTAAAGGTATGCACTATCAAAAGAATTACATTCTCTGTCCCTCCCTATGGTGCATTGTTGTGATAGTGTGACTGCATGTGAAGGATGAATTTAAGAAGTCTTAATGAGTTTTATAGTTTCAATTTTAGATTGAAGTGGGGTGTAGCAGTAACACTCTTAATAGAACTCACCTATCTGAATGAGGAAGTGGGCCGCTTCCTATAAGAATTTGAGCGAATTCTTTAGAGCATTCTGAGAAACGGGATACGTCCAGGGCCAAAATGGACACAACGGCACGAACTTAGCAACGCCAGGAGAATATCATGCGTGGCTGTTATCACAAATTGCATCAAACGCTAGCAGTTCAAGACATCGCGTTCACTGTCTATAGCAAGTAGTTTCGGTAACTTCTCACTAAGTAAAGGTTCAAGACCTCATGGACACCTTTGCCTATATGGTATTTTCCGCATTCTGATTTTTTCGTTTTTACCGAGATTTCATTCATGTGGGGGATTGTTGGAGAAACTGAGTTTCAAACTAAATTAATTTTGGTCTTGGATGCTCACTCATTTCCTTGAGTGAATGAAACTCTTTCGTTTAGTCCCATAATTGGGTATTCTAGAGAAGGATTCCACTATGGGTGGAATGGGGTGGGCAAATAATACATGGGCTAACTTATGTAATGGGCTACCTATGTATTGGGCCTACGAATTAGACATCATCCAGGATCCATTATTTTACAAGAAATCCTAAACCTTAAAGGTTTCCAGAACCCTAATCTTTTCTCTATAAATATAAAACGGTTTTCAGATTTAAAGGGGATCCATAAAAAACGTTTTTGATTGATTAATTCCTTTTCTTCCCTGTTGCGAAGTTCAAGAGTGGGTAGTTTGTATTGTGCTAATACAAGCTATATCAGGCAGTCTTATCCTGGACACATCTTCGCACCTTGGTGTTTAGCATTGCTCTTCATGAGTATACCCGTGAACTAATGTTTTAAGGACAACTTGTTGAACCTGTGATTCTTCCCTCGTAGTTGTTCGTGGTAGAGTTGGTTTTCAATTCAGTTCTTTATATATATTATTCTGATACATCTAACGTTGTTGTTCATTGTTGCAAGATTCCAACATTTTCTAAGTCACTATTTCAATATTAACAACCAAAAAATTACAGGTTAATGGTTCAGGCAAAGATGGGGTTATCGTGTTATCTGATACTGATGAGGAAATGCCTACACAAAAAGAGAAAAAGATCCAGGGAAAGAAAATCGTGTTTTCTGGTACCGATGAGGAATTTTTGCCAACAACACCAGCAAAATAGAAAGACAACAAAGTGATAGTTATACTATCTGACAATGGGGCATTTGATGATAAGTCTCAATCAATTATTTTAGTTTTTGGTATTCCTAATTAGAATCTTAGAGTTCATAGTTTTTATCAAGTTTTTAATTAGTTTTTATTTAGTTATCATTTTTCAATTATTTAGTTGGGTATTCAGAATTTTTATCATGTTTTTATTTATTAAGAGAATTTAGAATTTTTTATCAACTTCTAGAAATCAAAATAAATCTTTAAACATACATGCAAAATAGGCAAGGACTGGGTTATTCAATTTCCAGATGCATGATTCTAAAATTTGACTAAGCCTATGTTGACTAACAAGCAACCATGCTCTAGCTCAACCTTAAAATTAGGCTAGCATTTTTTTGTCCCCAAACTAGATAATATGCATCCGGCACTGATAATGTGCATTCTTCGCCATCCTATTATTTGGACTACAAAGTACAAACTTATGGATGTAGTCATTTAAGTGGGTAATGGTATCACATGATCAAAGTCCAAGCACTCATGATAAATAGTCTCACTTGGCCAACAATATCAACTGTATTCCATGAAGAACGTACAACACAATTGAGAGTTCTTGGACCTTTGCACTACTGTCTTCGGTGAACCACTTTAGGAAGAGCAATAGAACTCGTGACATATCTAAGATGGAAGTGAATATATTCTTTAATTTAAGAGATGCAACCTGCAGTCAAAGGAGAGGAGAAAATAATAAATTTTAGAGCAGAAAAGTACCACATAGGTATTTGTATTTAATTACAAGTTAAATACCCAGTAATGATGTATAGATTTTGGCTAATCATACAATAGCAAGAAAGCTTAGAAATATGTTATTAATCCGTTTTTACTTTTCACTCTGACACCAACGATGAAACATTCAAAAATTTCATTTTAATTTTTTGGAAGAGTGAAAATTACAATTTATCGACCACAAGTGATGATCAAAATGAAATTTACACAAACATTTACTGTATTTATACGAAGATCTATTAGAAAAATTTACCAAAAACTTGTGTGCAAAAACAGTAACACCCGACCTTTCTTAAAAACTGAAGAAAGTTCAAAATAGTGATTGTATCAAGATATGGAGCCTCATTCCTGTCATTACTAGCTAGACCTAAAATTTTATATAAGTAACAGATGACAAAAGCAAACCCTTGGATTTATTTTTGTATAAACCTTTAAGATTGTTATACCTGAGTGGTACTCTGAAGCTAAGATGAACTATTTCATTTTCTAAATTTTAGTTATCTGTTTTGCAGGTGGTTACAATATCTAAGTAACACGAGATAAGTATTTTCCTACAGTATAAGATATCCAGGCCATAATTTTTATGATTATTTTTTCTCAAGTGATACAAGGTTCAGTTCAGTTTGATACAGTGGTAACGATAATTCAAGTAGCAAGTATTTGCATTGTCCATAGTTAGTTTTGGTTGACACTTAATTCCTTGCAAAGAAGGTTAATTACCCATATTGGAAATTTTCTCAAACATTACATAAAATTAACGTTTTGGAACTTTAGAATTAAGAGTTCTTTTCACCCAAAATTAGAACAAAAGACCATTTGCTAGAACAAAAAAGTGACGAAATTGAAAATAACATGAAATGGAAATTAAAATTGACAAACCAAGCAAGTGATGACATTGAATTTACTTTTTCATACCTAAGGCTGATGATGAAATTGATTTACTTTGGAATCTTGCCAACACTCTTAACAGAATCTTTATTTCATATCTTCTCAAAACGAGTGAACTCGGAGAAGACCAGTTCCCCTCTAAAGCCTGTAAATGCGATTCTAAAACCCTAATTTCTTCACAAATTCTACATTTTCTATAGCATTGTTTAGTTTTGTATGCAATTGTTGATTCAAAGGAATATGATCATCCTATATTAGAGTGTCACCTTGGTGTAATTATCTTCTTTTGTTTTGACTGTCAACTAGGTGTAAGTTACTTTTAGTCTATCTTATGTAACCCTATAAATATGATGTACTACTGACTCTCTAGAGTTATCGAGAATCATCTAATAAATGAAACCCTAGTTCACACTCTTTTATGGTATCAGAGCCCGAGTTATATTAGGGTTTTCTTTTTATCTTCTATTCTTTTCATCTTCTCTTCAAAACAGAAAACCCTACTCTCTCTATGCTATGTGCCAAATATAAAGTAGAATCATATCTCGGTTGTCCAGTTCATAGAGGAATACAACTGTGCTATCTCATTCTCCCCTTGGGGTTATGAGATCTAAGATCTTCTAACTGGTCAAACCCTTGCTGAGGGTTTAAAGACGAATAATCTTTACCCTATCTCCTCTCCTTCTGCCAATACTCATGTAGCACTTACTGCAGTTTCGACACCCTTCTCTGTCTGGCACAATCGTCTGGGTCACCCATCTCATAAAATTGTTTAGAAACTTGAGAACAAACAACAGATCTATCTGTCCTCCCCTAAACCAGAAACAATTTGTCCTCCGTGTCAACAAGGTAAAGGCAAACGACTCCTTTTTTCCCTGTCTGGGGTCCTGCTCCTGAGCCTTCAATCATGGACTATTGTTACTATATTCTCTTTATAGACGATTTCATTCGATTCCACTGGGTTTACCCAATGAAGGATAAGACTGAAAGTTTAACATGTTTTCAACATTTTAAAACAATGAATGAAAACTTGATGTCCTCCACAATCAAATTATTTCAAGCTGATGGAGCTCTAGAGTTGGAAAAAAGGAGATTCAGAGCATTCCTGGATAGTTCTGGGATAACTTTTCTTGCTTCTTGTCCGCACACGCCGCAACAGAATGGAGCTGCAGAAAGAAAACATCGTCATATCACTGAAGTTGGCCTCACCATTTCATCGACAGCTTGCCTTCCAAAGAAGTTCTGGTTCGATTCTTTTCTCACAGCAACATATTTGATAAACCGAACACCAGCTAAATCTTTCAACTTTGTCTCTCCCTTTGAGATTTTATTTTCTAGGACTCCAGATTACTCCTTACTAAAGGTTTTTGGGTGTGCTTGTTACCCTTACCTAAGAGCCTATACAAAAGATAAACTCAGTCCCAAATCTTCTCAGTGTACCTTCATAGGCTATAGCCCACATCACAAGGGGTATCGGTGTTATGATAACACTACCCAGAAAATTTATATATCTCGCCATGTTGTCTTTGATGAGTCTATTTTTCCATTTTGTGAATGTTCTCAACCAAAGACACTACAGCCTCCATCTGTTCAATTAATTATCCCTCAACCTACTCCACTGACTGTCACTCAGGCAGATTCAGACACCCCCTGTGACCAACGTGATCCTATTTCCTCACTGCCAGAACCAGATGTTCACCATCCAATGCTCACCAGATCAAAAACTAGAATCACTAAACCCAGATATTTTTCTGACTATGTCACCCGCTACTCCACTCCACATGCCATGCACAACACTTTGATCACTTCACTCCCTTCTGAACCTAAGACATACAAGGTTGTTGTCCAGAATGAAAAATGGGTAAATGCAATGGACACTGAATATAAAGCACTGAAACATAATGGTACTTGGGTTCAGGTTTCTTATGAACCTAATATGCATGTGATTGGCTGCAAATGGGTGTATCGCTTAAAACTGAAAGCAGATGGCAGTGTTGACAAATATAAAGCACGATTGGTTGCAAAGGGATATCTTCAGCAGGATGGCCTTGACTATGATGAAGTGTTTAGTCCAGTTGTCAAGCCAACTACCATAAGGGTCGTGCTAGCTATAGCTCTAACAAATCACTGGATCATCAAACAACTTGATGTATCAAATGCATTCCTTCATGGTGAACTGCAGGAAACTGTCTATATGGAGCAGCCTCAAGGTTATGTTAACTCGGCTAATCCAACAACCGTGTGCTTACTAAACAAGGATCTATACGGGCTCAATCAAGCACCCCGTGCTTGGTATGAAAAATTCAGTGGATTTCTGTGCTCTCATGGGTTTTTCAAAGCTGTTATGGATCACTCCTTATTTATTCATACTTCTTCGACTCAACAGTGGTTATTCTTCTATATGTTGATGACATCATACTTGCAGACCTCCTAACTCGAGCACAAATGCTTGACTGCAAACCATGTCTTACTCCACTCACAACTGATAAGAGGGTATCCAATACTGCTGGCCATCCACTATCCGATCCACTCTCTTATTGAATCCTAGTTGGTGCTCTGCAATATATAACACTCACCAGGACCGATATCACTTTCGCTGTCAACTATGTCTCCCAATTTATGCAAACTCCTTCGGACATACACTTGCAACTTGTCAAGCGAATTCTGCGCTATTTAAAAGGATCAATTGGTTCAGGAATCATTATCTCTGTTGGAAACATTACTTGTATAAGTGGATACTCTGACTCCGATTGGGCTGGATGCTCGGACACAAGACGCTCCATATCTGGCTATTGTGTTTTTCTCGGCTCTTGCCTCATCAGCTGGTCTTCGAAGAAGCAACCAACAGTTGTAATATCGTCTACTGAGGCCGAATACAAAGCAGTCATCCTGTTGTCTTCTGAGATACTCTGGCTATCTCAACTGCTCATCAAACTACAAATCAAACCATAACGGCCTGCTACTTTCTACTGAGACAACTTATGAGCCAAATTCCTCGTCTCGAATGCTAGTTTTCATGCACGAACAAAACACATCGAGGTTGACTACCATTCAGTCCGAGAACTGCTTGCTTCCGGTGTTATTGTGGTTGAATTCCTACCATCAGAAGATCAACTGGCTGACATCCTCACGAAGGGACTCACTGCATCTCGTCTTTCTTTCATCAAGAACAAACTGATGCATTCCAACACTTTTGCATCTGTTTGAGGGGGAGTATTAGAGTGTCACCTTGGTGTAATTATCTTCTTTTGTTTTGAGTGTCAATGGTCGGTTGTCAATCGTCCAAAATAATCGAGTTCTTATTCTCTAAAAATATAATGAAGTATAGGAGTAAGAACAAGTTCGTTCCCACAAGGAGGCAACAATATATGTGTATTTTCAGTCACGTAAGTAAGTAGCAAAAGGGGTTTTAATCGTGTTTTAAGCTAAATTAAACTAAAGCAAATAAGTAAAAACGCAAGTGATTAAGTTTGTGAAATAAGAGAGAAAGCATTGGTTAGAGGTTTCATCTTCAGTCATCCAACATGTTATCAATGAAAGCATACCCAATCAATCATGCATTAGTAATACCAAGAACCCTAAAGTAGCCAGTTATCTCGTCTACTTCGGCAAAACTCCTAATATCATCAAAGAATGAGTACCTCCACCCTTTGAATTCTTAGCACTGGATAACCTGAGTGAGTACCTCCACTCGAGTTTAACCCAATGATAGCTATGATCTTTGTGAGTTGAGGTTAATCTAAACAACCCAAGTGAGTACCTCCACAGGATTTAGCCTAGGTCAAGCTTCTACACATATGTGCATGGTAATTTTAAGTATTGTTAACAAATATGCTATGCTACTTGTGTCCGGAGTCCCTCGACAACACCGACTCTCGGAACTCCAGTCTAGCAATAGATGTCAATGCTTATTTATCTAATTTCGAACTCAAATAAATCAGCAATCAATCATATGTTATTATACGCAGTAGAACATGAACGATATTAAAAACAACATGAAATCATGGAATATGCGCCATTCAATTGATAAACATGTCTTCAAACATTAGATTACATCCCTAACCAATATAGAACAGTTTAGCTCATCATGGGTTTCTCAAAACCCATGGAAAACAATCAAGATATAAATTAAATCAAACCCGAAAGAATTGCGATGAACGATTGAGCAGAATCGCCTGTATGAAAAGTGGCCAGCGCCCCTTTTCCCTTGCTGTCTTCTTCCTCTTGTTGCTGCTGTGTTTCACCGTGTATATGATATCCTCCAGCAGCAAAAACTCTTCTCCCTTTTATATCTCCGTCCCTTCTTTTTAGCTCAGCCCCAGCACCATGTGTTCAGCCCTATACGCAAGTGAATTTCCTCTTTTGTACGTGAGTGGCTAAGTCCAAAATATTGTTGTTGCCCCACCTTTCCTTCCTTGCCTCAAACTCTCCTTTTCCTACAAGAACTCCTATATTCTCTGCCCCAAATCCACCAAAAGAATCCATGAGAAAACCGATTTTTCTTCTTATACTAGAATTGACCACTTTTAGGAAACCGACTAGGAATAGGAAATGTGCTAAGTTTCCTAATTCCAGCCCCACAAGTTATGGCAACTCCAAAGCTTTCCCAATCTCATATGATGTCCAAAACATAGCTAATAACCCACCAAGGCTATCCACTATCCCATCAAACCATTCTAGCCCTTCAAATCATGACTTAGCACATTACCGCAACATGCTTCAGCCGCACTTGCGCCTGGCCGCTGGCTGCGTAGGCCAAATAAGCCACTTCGGGGCTTTGCCCATATCTTCCTCAATTTTGATCAGAATGACTTCATTCTTTCACCGTTGGCTTTGTAATTCAATTCCCTACACTGTGGTATGTGAAAGGCCTATTTTAAGTAGAGTTTCACTGGCTCCTCGGTGATTCTAGCTCTTAAGCTCCATTCTGCGGGTTTCTGAGCTGTAACCTGAAAAACTAACAAAACTACAAAAGTAATCAAATACCTAGTAATTCACTCAAACATAGCAAATAAGGTTCAGGAAAAACTACTTTATATGTGTGAATTATGCACCTGCATACGATAAGCTACGAAGACATAAAGTTTCTACATACCAACAATAAGAAGTCAGAAATATAAAAGAACATTATTCTCATGCTTAATCCTTGAGTTTGGAGAAAACCACCAAATAAAAGAGTCCCGGATCGAGAGGTGACCGAATAATTCTGCCTTACTAATAGGATTTTATGAAATTGACACTCAAAAGGCGCACTTTATGGTTCTCACAGATGCGTAAGCGAGAGTGAAGAGAGAAAGCCTACGCATATTGACAGGTAGGAAGGAAAGGTAACCTTACGAGTCATATTAAGATGTTATCCCGTATAAAACGGAACAAGAAAGAACCCTTTTTATTTTTCTAGTAATCTCTACGAAAGGAAATCAACCACTATGCGAAGATGGGAATTGTTACTTACCTTCTCATCCGGTCAACAATCGGTACCATTCTCCCAACTTCCCATAGAAACGTCTTTGGTCTTCACTTTAGCTCATAAACTCTTGTGTACGCAGCACCATATGTGCTAAGTTATCAGCCGCAACTTTTTATTGTTGCTGCCTATTTTTTTCCGTTGTTTCTGGCTCTTTTTTTCTTCGTATTGTTGCTGGCTTTTTCTTTTATTTCTTTTTTTATTATTGCTGCTGGCCTTTTATTCTATTTTTTTTTTATGATTTACGCCAGCAGCACTTTTTTTTTTTTGTTTTGTTTTTCTTTTCACTTACGCCAGCAACTTCTTGTTTTTACGCCAGTTTGTTGTTGAATTTATGCCTGTTTTTGGTGCTGTGTATGCCTGTTGTTGTGCTGAATTCTTGCACCTGTAGCCTTACGCGAGTACTGAATTTTTGCGCCTGCCACACTTGTCTTTTGTTCACTTTCAGTAGCACTTTTGTTCACTTTCAGCAGCACTTTTGTTCCTGTTTTGCTGATTTTTTCGCCAGTTTTTTGTTGCTGATTTTTTTTTTTGCGCCTTGTTCACTTACGTACACGAGTTACTTGCTTGCTCTTTGTTCAACTTTCCTCCGATTTTTATTGCTCCGCTAATTGATGATGATACGTTTCTATGGACTTGACGTTGCGGAGAGAACGATGCCAACTGCAAACCAAACTACAAGAATAAGTTAGCAATTCTGATGGCATCCTCATGGTTGATAAAATTAGCACTCAAGAGATTAAAAATAGTGCTGAAAATCGGTGCGAGGTTTGGTAGCTCATCATTCTACCCGGAATTAGCGCAATTCTGATGTACTACTGACTCTCTAGAGTTATCTAGAATCATCTAATAAATGAAACCCTAGTTCACACTCTTTTATCCTAATCAATGGAGGAAATCCAAAACCCCTTTCATTGTGCTCACATCTTAGATCACAAAACCCTTTCTTTCTTCTCCTTCCTCCGATTTCTATTCTTCTTATTCGTTTGTAGTTTTTCTTACTTGATGAATTCAAGGACATTGTATAAGAGATTAAGGTTTTGGAACAAAATGCATGATTTTTTTTTAGCTAGAAAAGGGAACTGAAAATGAAGAGAAATGATGAAATGAAGAGGAAACCATATGGCTATCTGTACGAGTTAGGCTTCTGAAATTTGGTTGGTGGTAACAAATCTGGGTCCATTTTGGAGTATTTTGGTAATTTTAGGTCTTGGTGGTAACAAATCGCACGGGCTCAACACTAGTATTATCATATTTCCATCAAAAAAAATTTGCTACCCTCTAAGGCCAAGCACTATTTTTGAAGCCTTTTACTTGGCTATAGCTTAATTATAGCCAAGAGATAGAGAGCTCAAAAAAGTATCACTATGGTGCTTGGCTATGGCTTGGCTTGGCGAGACGGATACTAGGTATCCTTCAGCATAGTGCGAGACGGATATCCGTCTCGGTCAACTGGTTGACTTGACCAGACGGAAACCAGGTATCCGTCTCGCAAGCTTTTCTATACAGAGAAACGTTCGTGTTTCTCCTCATTCAACACTTTTAAAAAATTTCTTCCTCCTATCTCTCCAACCATTTTTACCCCCTTTTGATCTTGAAGCTGTTTTATGTAAATTTGTTGCATGAAATTTAAAGGGTTTGTGATGGGTGTCGTAATTGAAACAAATTAATCAATATATTTCCCATTAATTAGCTGGTAATATAGCGATAGTAAGGATCGTTCCCACAGAGAGTTGTGTAATTGAGATGTTATTTAGATTAGCAAAACTATAATGTAAAGAAATACTAACGGGATTGGTTGTTTAAACAATTAAAAAGAATAAAAATAAGAAGAAAATATGATCATAAAGTCTTTTGTCGTTACCAAACGTTGACTGAATTAGTATACTTATTTATCTTTCATTATAATCATTCATCACCAACCGTAAAATAACAACTAGATTAGTGTTATCCCCAAAACTCCTTTTATCACTGGATACGGAAGTTCTCGACTACCAGATTATATTTTTCTGAACCACCAAGTAGTAGATCACTCAAGGTGTAACCCAATCGAACTGTTTAAGCTTTGTGAATTTAGGTTGATCCCATTAGTTAAACTCTTAGATCAAGGTACACTTGTTGATGTTGTCTTCACTCGTAATTGCTCAACAGAATCCCTCTGCAAGGTCTCGCGATTTCTACTTGTGTAGAGAATTAAAAGACTATTAAACTTATCTCACAACTCTTTACTAGCATTAAACTGATCAATAAATTAATCGAATTGATCACTTGAACAATCTAGAAAATCAATTATTAACCTTAGAATTGGTGAAAACAAACAATAATGATTAAAACTCCAAATAAGTTTGTATATCTAATAAAGCTTCACGCTTAGAACATTGAATTCATCTGTAATCAATAAGAATTAGCTACTCATATTATAAGAAAGAAGAAGAAATAACATGGTTACCCCCTAAAGGGGTAAACCCTAGAATATGGAATAAATATTTATTCTTTAGAAAAGTATTATAATTATCTCTTATATAGGTGTCAAAGTTGTAGAATTTCCCATGCTCGAATTTCGGTCGAAATAGGTTTCTGAAATACCAAATATGCCTAAAACAAGTCATGTTCAAGGATTTGGCCGTGTGAAGATGTTTAACCAAACCAAATGGGCCATCAAATACCGCACAAGTCCAGTCCATAATACCTTTAAACCTTTTAATTATATTTCAATTCCCTCGATAGCTTAAGCCATAGAGAATCTTTCTGACTTTTAACTTTCTCCCATGTATCTGCTCGATGGCTGATGCTGCCGAGAATAATAATTCTTCCTGACTTTTCAAAAATCTTGATGTATAAAACCCTATCTTCTCGCCAATAAAAGATAGGTTTTGACCCCTTCTCAATTGCTGGTACCATCAACTTAACCTTATCATTCAACTCGATCTTACAGACCTTGCCCATCTTTTAAACTTGCAACCAATCAACCACTATTCTCCATTATTGATTTTCTGTTTCAAAATCATCATCATCCCAAGTTCACTCGACTCCACAGACTCAAACCCATTGCCATCAACAACTCCGTTAACTTCGACAACCACTTTCATTCAAAACTCAGGCTCGATCAAACGCCATTTTCAATTCACTATCAACCACAACCAATTAGAAAGCCATGGACTCGAGTTCTCTTCTTCAAACCATCAAATCTTCTTCACAGGTCCATCTCGAATATATATCACCAACAGCCTAAAACCATACATCATCATTGCTTCACTGCCAACTCTTTTCAACCATAACTACTACTACTCGAATCCACTTCCAATATCACAGATTCGATTAAATATAAACCATTGTTCACTCCATATCGTCAGTAGCATCACCATTTAACCAAACTCAACCAAAGTTATATCCACCATCTCAATCCAACTTCAAATCGATCACCACTGCCATGAATCTTCATCTGCAACCCATTAACCAACAGCAGAAACTTCATCTTCACGTCCATCTTTTCTGCCATACACGAATCTTACCCATCATCACATATGATAAATGATCATCAACCATTGTCTTATCTTATAGCTGATTTCTCACAACCACCATTATCAATCCATTCACCATCTCGATCATACTCACAGGTACCCTAATTCTCCATGATTTGTATTTAGAGAAGAAGATGATGGCCCTTATCTGCGAAGCAGGTGCCTTTAACAGTATTTGAAATCCAGCTTCCCCAAGTAAATGTCCTGATTGTCTCTAGTGAGTCTTTTGAATGTGTCTTCCCCTTAGCGTACGTTGGAGTGTCATTAGTGGTTTCCCTTGAAATGACCATTTGTCCCTTAGTTCTTGTTTCGATGATAACTTCCTCATACGAGGTTGGAATGACCCCATTCTTTCGTTGTTGGCTTCGCCTCTTCGTTCTCTTCAATATGGTGATGAGAAATCCTGAATTTGGACGACTTACACTTGGTATTTGTCTCTTCTTCACTTGTAGCACTTCTTTTCATGCACAATCTAACACTTTGTAGCTCCTTTTTGGATGATTCACCTAATAAAATACATAAACCACAAAAAAAAACGTAATATACTATAATTCACAATAAATATAGCAAATACTAGCATGACATTGACACTCAAAATATGTAAAATATGCACTTATCAATTTGCTCTATACTCGTTGGTGATTTTATTGCATCTTTCAATTTTGAATTCCATCAAAAAAATCATCAAAGGTAAGTTACTCTACCATTAGGGTTCCAAGTCCAATTTTTTTTAATAACCATGAAATTATTGATGTTTGATTGCTTGTTTGAATTTTATGGATAGTAATTATGTTATATGGACGTGTATATACTTAGAAATCCATGTTTAACTTGTTATTTGATGATTACTTTTTGATTAAGGTGTATTAAAATATGATATTTATATAGGTGATGAGAGTGTGTTAAAATTCAATAGTTTATGTGATGATTCAAGTGATGCAAATATGTTAAAGTGTGATGATATATATATATATGTGTGTGTTGTAGGGTTGATAATGGATGAGTATTTTAATGGGATCATGAAAAATAGACATGCGGTTTCGTCGCCGCACAATGCCAATCATAAATTTAAATACCCAGAGGGAGAAGCTAGAGAAAAGATAAGAAAACATCGTAGTATTCCTAGCAATGTTACTGAATTATATGGCATTATTTGTTCAGAATCCCCATGCTAAATAAATTGTAGAACATTCCGGGTTTGGATCAATCTTTTTGATAGATTATTCGAAAGTCAACGACTTGGCTCTTACCTCCGGTATTAGCGAAAGGTGGTGGCATAACACCAATACATTTCACTTACCTAGTTTTGAGATAGGCTTTACGCCATGAGACTTCACACAACTATCAGGCATACCTATTGACCGAGGAACCTGCATAACATTGAAAAATCTCAGCAAGAAAGAAGTGCATGAGGTTATTCCGCAGTGGATAGGTTGTTTGCTTCCTTTCGTAAGAGAAGTTGGAGAAAAACTAGTAGGAGAAAAACAAATTGTTGATTTGAGAAAGAAGCTTATCCACCGTCTCGGGATTCAGAATAGTGTGATAAAATCGTTTGTTGAATCTAGAAAAGGCAAGAGAACAACATTCAGTGTCAAGAACAAATGGAAAGGTGGTTCATGATGTGGGTTATAGGTAATGTATTGTTCCCGAACCAGAAGGATATAACCTATATTTCCTGGCTAAGGGTATTTGGTGATTTGAATATAGTCAACAATTACGATTGGGGTTCAGCAATTTATGGTCATATGTTATAAAGTTTGAGTAACGGAGTAAGGCACGAGAATGCTGGCCTCGAGTTCTTTTGGTATCTATTACTGGTAAATATATTCCTACTATTGATTTTCTTATGTTGTGCTGTATAACGTTAGTTAGTAGTCAGTAATTTTTTTAAATGTTTTTGGTTGTGCATCCTTGGTTTTGGGCGTATTTCAGAAATCTTTACCCAGAGAAACTTGATTTGTCGGAAGAAGAGTTTGATCTATGGTCGTCTGGTCGTCTTTATGATAACAGAAAAAACTTGAGAGGAAAAGGTAAACAAAAAGATACATGTACACACTCACTTTCAATGGTTCGTCTCCAAATTGACAACTTCGCTATCGCATCGACAACATGGAGTCGTGGTCGGGAAGTCAATGGAGTGGTATGGATGATATGAGACATGCAAAACTAATTTTTGAAGGTCGTAAAGTTTTTTATGATCCTTTTGGAAATTCCGCTCTGCACTTGGGAGAATGGTGTCTCAAACAAGTACGTGGAACATGGGTAGTACCGGCATATCCACCTGACAGTATAACAAATACTATAACCGCCTAATTGTACACCAACAATAGTCTTTATCACTTAAACTTCGATGAGGTCGATATTACCTATTACTCCGAGTTTTGGAGTCAATGCTCGGTCAGAAGATACTCCTCGATTATTGAACATCAAGGAAACAAAGATTTGTATTCTTCCCAAAATTCTAATGCTTATCTACGTGACCCACCAGAGCGAAGGCAATCTATATACACACAACATTTACTGCCGAGGGAACATCAATTATCCCAAGCTACAACAACCTAACCTCAAAGTGACTGACAAAAACAAAAGGGCGATCAACAGACTATTAAGAGATGAGTACATGAATGCAGTCTACAAACCCAGTTATAATGTCAATTGGGGTACTGCTGTGAGTATCAGTTGTGTTATTAGTACTTTAATGATACCTTTATAACGGAAATATAAAATCAAATATTTTTGGTGTTTGCAGGGAATGTGGTTTCGACATAGTGAGGAACTGGCCCATCAAATTGCCGCTATGAACCGCTTTTCGCTTGACTATACATCAGACTTGGAAAATCAATTTCATCCCATTGAAGGCGTCTCATTTTCACCTCAATTCAGACCGTATGAAGGACCTTACCAGGGTGGGACGGATTGGACTCATAGCCAAAGTAATGTTGATCGTGATTCAGGAGGATCGTCTCGTTCTTTTGTACCAAACAGTCCAGACGACCACATGTATCATCCTCAAGATGATTCTTAATATGCACCTCAAAGAAGGACCACCTATCAAGACCTTGATTATGTACAACAAACAGGCCAGCCAACCCACCCATCATCTTCTAATGTCGTGCAGGAGGATCCTTTTTTGGGATCATATGATCCATGGCGTGATCGATTTTAGATTAAAATGTTTCTTATTGTCTTAATTAGATTTTTAGATCATGTAACCTAATGACTTCAAACAGTGTTACAATAGTTTTAGACTAACGACTAGTTTTTTACACAAGGGCTAATCTCATTGTTTAACGAATAGTTTTTAACGGTTAGTTTTTTAATTCAAATGTTTAACGGGTAGTTTTTATATTTTACTGTTTAAATAATATTTTGAATTTTATTGTTCAATTTATATAAAGGATCTCATTCTCCCAATGAAATTGTCCAAACATTATTTTTAGCTTGAACAAAAAAAAAATGCAACGATTCACCAAGGAGTTGCTCTTGTTTAAGCCTGAATATTAGTTATAGAAGATCATGCTTGTACATCTTAACCACACAACCGTTTTGGGTAATTGTATTCGATACCTTTGTTGAACTAAAGGGTAATTCAAAGGCTAGAAAAAAGATAAATCTTCAAAATCGATTTAGAATTTTCAACAGGGAAGTGAAAATGTTTATCGCGATTCAGGTTGAAGTTAACATACAAAATCCTGGGATGGCGTATGAAGAACGAGTGAGTATCTGAACATTACAGTCAAGCACTTAGTCTCTCGTTTACAGTAAATATACCTAACTTTTTTATACTTTATATTTTCAGAAATTGTCAGTTGAATTCGAATATATTGAAGAGACGGGCAAAGCATTTGCATTTGATTGAATGCTATGAACTCGTGAAGAACAATCTTGCACACTATAATCCTGATGGATGAAGCTTTAAATGTAACGTTTAAAGTTTATGTACTCTTTAAAAGTTGGTTAATTGGTGGTACAATGTTTGTAATACTGTTAAAGTATAAGCAAATTAATAAAATCTTAATACTAAGCCTAACTCACTTACATAGGAATCACGGTACACTTAGAATGTGCAACAAACCTTTAAACCCCCTAGGCGACCTTAGTGGACGAGGAGATATAAAACCAAAAATGTTTTTCGGATTTCGGTGTTACTTGTTTGGTGGATACCTTGTTCTATTTATAAGAATTTGATTTTAAAGTAGCAGTTACAAAATAGTCGTTGGAGAGCCTTTGTGTTGTAAGCTTGAGTGACATGTCCACAAATTTGAAATTCACTTCGGTATGGATAAGATGGAATGGAATTAAAATTATTGCAACTTGAGTAATAGATGGAAAACAAATATAGTATTTGTGTTGGATATGATTCAATAACTACAAACAACAACTAGATTACAAGTCCATGACAATTTTAAAACTAAGAACTAACTCACTTTCGTGGGAATCACGGTTACACTTAGCATGTGCAATAAGCCTTTAAACCCCTAGGTGACTCTAGTGGACGAGTTGAGTCCCGTGAGGGTTTACAGAAGATGTACCCACAAAATCTAGACCACTGGTTGTCAATTTGGAGGGAAAAATCCTTGGTAGCCCTGCTGATTTTCTAGTGGTGGTGAAGGAACTCCACGTGCCTGCAACCTTTGTAAAATTTCTTGTTGTTTTAGTTGATAGTATAATCTTGCATTTGAGGCCAACGTTAAGAGATCCTTCTCTGTTATGATTCTTTCGTCCAATTTTTTGTTAAGAAGCATTTGTTGTTGTTGCGTTGATACTATATTTTCAAAAATTTGTTATTGTTGTTGACGAGGTTCGTTTCCTATTCGTGTTTCTTTAAAAAATTCAATAAGTTTAGAACCCGCGTCGCTGATGAGTGATTCTAGTGATGATGGTGTAGGGGGCGTGCTTGACTGAGAGAGCATTTTCTTGGATACCCTTTTAACATGAGATTTTGAATGTCGTTTATCGATAAATTGCTCGGTACTAATTGGACTTCCATCTGCAACAAGGATGCCAGACGAAGATGGAAATTGATTTGTAAATTATGTTTGATGAACTTGGCTTGACGATGGATTTTGGGGAGTAGGGGATTGACTTGAATAAAGATTAGGGGATTGACTTGAATAAGGATTAGGGGATTGAGTTGAGAATATTTTTTGGGTATTAGGGTGTTGGGAACCCAAATTATAAATATTGGCCTTCTTCCATATTCACGGCTTGACTTTGATCCTCTGTTTGAATGTTTTTCAGCATCTGATGTTCTAAATCGCGACTGAAAGTTTTGGTGGTCTTAGTGTAATATTGCGTTTTTGCCATTACACCCTGCATTAATGTAAATGATGCATAAGTTAGTAGGAAAAACAGATATAGACAAAAACTAATTGAAACAATTGTTGCGAGGATAGTTTAACTTACTTGGTTAATTTCATCCATGTTCGGATGATTTGTGGTAACATTATCAAGACATTCAGACTATTTATTCACTTCACCCTTGATAGTAAATATTTCCACCAGAAACTACTATAAAATTTTCATATACTTTATCCCAAAACAAATTCGCGTCAGAATAGTGAGTTCATTATTTCTTTAGATCACAATAAGAAGTAACAAGATACGTGTCTTTTACAACAAAGTCTCTCTTTCTTCGGAATTTTATTGGGCGACGTTTTTATATACAAAAGAGATGAAAAAAGGATGGAAGAGAAAAAAACTAATGACAAAATGATAAATTAGAGGGGATTTGAGTAAGAAATCAAGTGAAAAGAAATTAGTTTGGTATGATTTGAGAAGAGAAAGATGTTGAGAGAAAATTTCTCAATTTTTTTGAAAATATCCGTTGGGATCCGAAGGTGGAGAACAAAGAGCCGTTAATGATGATGGATGGCCAAGATGGGGTGTGAGGGAGGTGTAAACAAAAAAAAGATCAAACAAATATAAATCACCAGACGAATATCTAGAATCCGTCAGAAATGTGACGGAAACCAAGTACCCGTCCTACCTCTAAGACGGATACTGGGTTTCCGTATAGTACATTTTTCTGATGGAAACCAAGTATCCGTCTCTATGATTTGGCTAGAGGATGGATCACGTCTGATCCTTTTTCTAACTAAGCTAAAACTTTTGACCAGATTTATATCCAAACGATGTACCATAGAAGTTGTTTTTAACTAGATTATCGGTATAGCCAAGCAAAAAATTCACCATAATACTATCTAAAATGTAGCACCTGGTTAGCCCGTTTTTTTAATGCTTTTCTTATACTAAAAGAGAAATAAAAAAAAATCATGCGCTCATGTCTGTTTTGTCCTGTTGTCGCCGGTGTTCAAGGGTCATTTAAATGTTTCCATCGTCGAATTAAAAAATGACCGAATAATTGTCACTTTCTCTTGCAAATTATTGCGTTTAAATGGTGAACAGGTCAAGTAAACACAAACCAGTTTACTGTGGATTCAAACCGGTATAAACTTTCCTAACTTTCTTTGGAAAGTGTAATATATCTTGTAGGTCCCACATTAAACGAATTTCCCGTAAAACATTAAACCCAGACCGTTCCTTACATCTGTGACCAAAACAAAGGTGGAATCTTTGGTGTAAAAGAACTGTAAGAGAGCTAGTCAGAATGTGGAGCACAGAGATGTTATACTTTTACGATACTACAGCTGCACCGTATCAGAATAAAATATCTATATAACGAACCTCTTAAAATATCTAAAACCCTCTCTTTATAACCTTTTCGAGCAGCGAGAGGAGAGAGAGGCAAAGTTGAAAACCTAATTCTAGCTCTGAGGTAAAAACCTTTGAACCTCATAAATCTTCATTTCAATATCTTCGAGTATTTATCTGATGATTTACTTCTAGTTTTATGTTTTAGATCTGATTAGTGTATCATTTCTGTTTACGATTCAGTTGAGAGATTTCACATATTTTCATTGTAGGTTTGTTTGATTACTGCATCTACAGTTATTTTCTTAGTTTTGCTTAAAGATCTGAAGTTTTTGTGGTTGAATCTTTTTGTTTAACATGATTAAATCATAGATTTCTGGTACTTTGATATGTTATGGACTTATTCACAAGGTCTACGATCTAGAGGCGTAGAGAATTATGATCTTGGTTAAGTGAGAGCAGCAGTGTTACTCATCATTTCTGAGTTTGGCAAACTTTAAAATTGTGAAGTTTTATTCTGGTTTTAGATGATGAAGTTTGTGTTGATTTGGCTTTAGATCTTTTTCGATTTTGATTTATGCACAAATGAAATAACCAGTAGAGTTTTCGATTGTTTTACATAGTGTGGCTTGGTTGTATTAATTCGAAATTATAACCTCAAAAATGATGTCATTCAGTATTGGTGGTTTTAATTTTCGGATTGATCTATTGCAAGTTGTTTGGAATCTGCCGCTATCAAATTCACAGTGATTTTCACTTTGGATATCAAATCATCAATTATAGTTATATCCTATTTCAATTCCTCCAATTGCTTAGATATTTAAATTTTTAATTATTTTTGGTTTGATATTTCTACATGTTCTTAATTAATTACTCTCTCCGTTTCTAAATGACAGGCTTCTTTGGTTTAGCACAAAATTAAGAAAACAAATCATTGCAATCATTTTTTCATGTTTTTTACTAATTTGTCCTTGTTTTAGATGGTCCATTCTATTAGATATTAGATTAAAAAAAGGAGAGATAAGTGGTCCCTTCATGGGTAAATTAGTAAACTAATAATATATACTTTCTTTAAATGGAAACAAGGGATATACCCATTTATGGAAACCTTGCCTATCTTTTAGAAACCTACGGAGTATATCATTACTTTTAAATTGTTTGTCTGCCTTGATGTTTCTTCTCTTATGTGAACATTTACAAGATTTAGTGTTTCTTCACAAAATCTTATCTGCCTGGTTATGTTTCAGTGTTCTTGTTTTTCATTCATTAATTTATATAAGCTATTTACACTTGCTTACTAGCTTCTTCTTAGTTGGACAGAATCATTTTTTCCTATGGAGTGGTTCATCTGTGAATAATTACATTGAATGTTATTTCCTGTTGTATATACCTGATCAATTTTATTTCTTTGTAGGGTTTGTTACTTTCAGAAAACATGTTGGGTGAAAAGCCTCAACATCCGACTGTGGCCCAGAAAGTAGCTGGCCAGTTCCGTCTTGGTTCCAGCCTTTCGCAGGGTGTTGGTTCACTAAATGGTGCGTTCAATTCTCAATCCATGTACCAAAGGCGTTATGCTTATGGAAACACCGATAGGGCATTCCAGACTTGCCGTGTTAGTCAAGATCTATCTTTGGTAAACCCATGTGCATCACCTGTCTTTGTACAAGCACCTGCTGAGAAAGGATTGGCCAGTTTTGCTGTTGATTTTCTTATGGGAGGTGTCTCAGCTGCCGTCTCAAAGACTGCTGCTGCTCCAATTGAGCGTGTGAAGCTTTTGATCCAGAACCAGGATGAGATGATCAAGTCTGGTAGGCTCTCTGAACCCTACAAGGGAATTGGAGAGTGTTTTGGACGAACAATCAAGGAAGAAGGATTTGGATCATTGTGGAGAGGAAACACAGCCAATGTCATCCGTTACTTTCCTACTCAGGTAGGATAATAACTCGACTCATTTGTTATTAAAAAAACTTGAATCTGTTCTTATATTGTAGCTTGATCACTAACTTGTTTTAAATCTGTTTCAGGCCTTGAACTTTGCATTCAAAGATTACTTCAAGAGGCTCTTTAGTTTCAAGAAGGACAGAGATGGTTACTGGAAATGGTTTGCTGGTAACTTGGCATCTGGAGGTGCTGCTGGTGCTTCTTCACTTCTCTTTGTCTATTCTCTTGACTACGCCAGAACCCGTCTTGCTAATGATGCCAAGGCTGCAAAGAAGGGAGGAGAAAGGCAGTTCAATGGTTTGGTTGATGTATACAGGAAGACTATCAAATCTGATGGTGTTGCTGGGCTTTACCGTGGATTCAACATTTCGTGTGTTGGAATTATTGTCTACCGTGGTCTCTACTTTGGATTGTACGACTCTCTAAAACCAGTTCTTTTGACTGGTGACCTAGCGGTTAGTACGAGCTATTGTTTCTTTACCTTGATGTGTTGCTTCAAGTTATGTGGAATGCATACTGAGGAAGAAGTATGCAAACCATTTGCATACCTTCTGTCATGAATTTATGTCTCTTAATGAATGTGTTTCTCTTGTTTAAACATTTCAGGATAGTTTCTTTGCCAGTTTTGCTCTTGGATGGTTGATCACCAATGGTGCTGGACTTGCATCTTACCCCATTGATACAGTCCGTAGAAGAATGATGATGACTTCCGGTGAGGCCGTCAAGTACAAGAGCTCTTTTGATGCTTTCCAGCAGATCTTGAAGAAAGAGGGACCCAAGTCATTGTTCAAAGGTGCTGGTGCTAATGTCCTTCGTGCCATTGCTGGTGCTGGTGTGCTTTCTGGTTATGACAAGCTTCAGCTTATCGTCTTCGGCAAGAAGTACGGTTCAGGAGGCGGCTAATTTACACACTTGGAGTATCTCATCTTTTTTAGCGACTGTTAATGATGAAAAAAAAAGGATAAACTATGAGTTCATTTCGTAGGAATTTGTTTTTTCACTTTTTGGTTTGAATAATTCATCTCTTAGTGTTGTGGGAGTGTACTCCCCTAAACCATTTTCCTTTGCAGACAAATTTTTGATCTTCATATATCAGGATTATTGTGGGAGTTGTATTTCGATCAGTCTCCCACATTTTACATATTTACAATGAGTCTTACCCTTCAATATATTCTCATTGTCTTTTGGTATTTATGTTTATGATTTGCTTTCGTATCTTCTGTTTTTATATACGGCGTCTCTTTAAGTTTACATGGTATCTTACAACTGAGTTTCAACTCTCTTTTGGGGAGGCTTATTTTATCAATCTTGGGCCTCACGGTGAACCTAAATTAACTCGTGTTTTTATTTTTGTTGTATTGGTTGAATAAATAATATATCATGCAATTCTTATTTCTTAGGCGTTCTCTGTTTTTCATGCTTTTGAATCGAATTAGGTACCCAGTAGCACATTCCTGCATATGGGAACTCGTAGTTATTCCCTATGATATCGATTAGTATCTAATCTTTGTTTTTTAATCGAACTAAAAATGTTGTAGGGTATCAAAGTAAGAAAACACTTCATGGTAATGAATTGCCTTGATGGTAGGAGCTGCGAATACCTCACCCTATTTTACCTCCCACCCATGGACAGACTTGGTTAACCATCTTCACTACTTGAACTACAATTCACCCTTGCGAGGCCTTATCGTCTCTCTTGACAAGTAAACTATTTTAGAATTATAAGTTACAAGCTTACAGCTCACGAATGGTAGCCTAATTACCTGCACTTCAGTATCATCGTAGTCTACATCAAAGTTTCCTCTACACTATTGTTTCCTTATGTATGCCGAGTGACTGCATTTCATTTTATGGTAATTGAATATGAGTTTAAGTTTATAGTTGGCTTGCTAGTAATAATTGCAAATGCAGCCAGAACTCTTACTGAATCCGATGAGATTACCGAATGCTGATTCTGACTCCGATGAAGAAAAACACCATAGAGATCCAAATGTCCATAAGATTATCAAACAATGCTAACAAAGAGAATTGGAAGATAGGTGGAAACATTCAGAGTTTAGAGCATCTTAATTATCTAAGTTATTGAATGCAACAGGCTTCCAAAAGTTAATTGCAACAAATGGAGTAAAAATAGTGATGCTTAATGATTACTGAGCCTTGAAGATGAAGTATATGAAGGTCTTATTCGAGAACAATGAAATTGAAGCGTATTGAGATGAACAAGTCTATTGAATTAAAACAAGAAGATCTCAAGGCACAAGATTGTACAAGTAGAGAATGATCTAGTTTAGGCTTAAAAGAGGATTTCATTTTTTTTTCAATATTAGCTCGTGCAAATTAACCTCCGTATTAGGAGAAAATAGGCCTTATCGTAATACACAAGGATCGGGCTACATAGGTACATCCTACGGATGAGTAGATGCTAAAGAAGATATAATTTTCCAACGCTTAAAAAATCTTTCTCAACTAAAGGCGTAAAAAGTTACCACCAAAGATAGCTCTTAAACGGATGTAAAAAACATTTACTGTTAGAGAATAGTATATATTTATGTCAAATGTGCGTGTGAGGACTGATAGGTGTTAGTTGAAGTGTACGTTAATAACCGGCAAAGATGGTAGTTTAAGTCGGTCATGTTAATGTTTAAATAACCTAAATCTTTTCTTCTCTGTAATTAAGAATCAAATTAAGAGATTGAATATAATAAAACCTGAAAGAATGTCCAACGACTTTAACTTTTTTGCCATGGTATCAAGGGCCTAAAGAATTTCAAACAAAACCTTCGGCTATTCTTCAATTGCAGACCAAAATAAATATTTATCCTTGACTTTTAAATTTTTTTCCAAATTATCAACAACAAATTATTCTCTCTGGAAATCGTAGATAGTTCGTTTGCTTCGTAGTTACAATCTCAATTTAGGTTTGCTTATGGTATATTCCAATGCCTGGTGAAATTTTACATATGCATTTTGACTGCAGGTGCTAATATATTGACAGATCCTTCATATGTTGATGATGATGTAGAAAATGAGTTTGTACGCAATCCAACCTATTCCTACTGGATTAGTCAGGATCAAGCTATTCTTTGCTGGTTATTTCAGCTTGTGCTGAAGAGACTCATTCTCAGGTTCTTGATTGTACATTTTCTCATGAAGTATGGATTTGATTAGGACATAATTACAATGCTACTACTAAATCTTGATTGATGCAACTCAAAACAGATGTAGTTATTCTGAATAAGAGTTCTGATTCTATGCTGATTTATTTTAATAAAGCCAGATCAAGTCCTCATCAATTAGCTCAAATATATCGACCTATTTTTGATAAAGTCCTAGTTTTCCATATCATGCAAGGTTTACCTGTTGAGTTTAATGCGTTCAAGACCTCAATTAATACTCAGCCACTCAAAAATGAAAATCTTATTACATCTTAAGAACTCTAGGAATTACTACTTTCAGAGGAAACTAGAGTGAATTCTGAATCTCACTGCCGCTTCTGCTAATGTTTCGTAACAACATCATCAGATTCCATCTTCTCCTTCTAATAATCAACAATACTCAGGTTCTTCTGTGTCTCAATACGGTAACTACCATCATTTTCATATAACACTAATTGTTATCCTTTTGTTTCCAATCATCGGAGTTCATATCTTCATAGAAATAGTTTTAATAGATCTGGTGGTTTTGGAGGTAATAGAACTAGTGCTAGAGTTAGATGAGGTTTTCGAGGTGGTAGATTTACTGATGGTAGTGGTAGAATTGGTCGTTCTAATGGTAACTCAAATTTTTATCCTCCTCCTGTAAAGTATAATTACTACACCGAGTGCCAAATCTGCAAAAAACCTGGCCACTCAGCTCATGAGTGTAGATACAAATATGAAACAAATAAAAATTTAATAACTCAGGCATATCACATTGCTTCTAATGGTTTTGTTGTCCAGAACCTGGAGCTTTTCTGGGATACGATGACGATGTGTCTGCTTCTGGTTGGATTCCGAATTCAGGTGATACACACCATCTTACATCTAATTTATCCAATCTAAATGTGCATTCTGAGTACAAGGTAACATATCAAGTGTGTGTTGGTAATGACTCGGGTTTGCTTATAACTCACATTGGCTTTTACTTTTCAGACGGACAATATCAAGTGTACTCTGTCAAATGTGCTTCATGTCCCTTATATTACAAAGAATTTAATCTTTTTGCATCAATTTACTAAAGAAAATAATTGTCTCTTTAAATTTTATCCTGACGAATTTTTATGAAGGATATGGTTACTCACAAGGTTCTGCTTTATGGTCCTGTTAAAGATGGTATTTATCATTTGGATTTCAATACTGCACAACTCAAACAAGCTCTTACTTTTAATGTTTCAACAAATTCAAGCTAGCATAACAAGCTTAGATATCATGCATATCAAACTCTGAAGCATGTATTTAGCTTCTGTTTATGAGGTTATTCATGATCATTTGTCTACTACTATTGGGCATGATTGCCAATTAGATAAGAGTCATGCTTTACCATTTCCAGCAACTTCAAATAATGATGTGTATGCTCTAGACCTGATTCATATAGATGTTTGGGTATCCTTCTTTGTGTTATGTCAATGGATTCAAATATTATTTGTCTTTCATTGACTCATATAACAAATTTACCTGGATTTATTCTTTAGCTTATAAGTCTAAGGTTCTTGCAACTTTTGTTAAGTTCAAAACTCATGTAGAGAATTTGCTTAATATAAGGATAAAATTTGTCCAACCAGACTAGGGTGGTGGGTATAAAAATGGTTCTACTTATTTGTACTCTTGTGGGATAGGGAATAGAGTATCATGTCCTCATGCATATGTTCAAAATAATGCACCTGAGAGGAAACACAAATATATTGTTGAAACTGGATTAGCCATCCTTTCTCATGCATTTTTATGAATTTCCTTATTAATAGGCTACCAATACCAACTTTACAACATTTTTATCCACTAAAGTGTTTATTTCACATCAAACCAGATTACAAATTTTAACTTTTTTTGGATGCGCTTGCTACCCATATCTGAGACCATTCAACAATCATAAGCTGCAACTAAGGTCCGTGACATGTATCTTTCTGGGCTACAACAATATGCACAAAGGCTACAGATACTTGAATCCACTATTGAATAAGATAATCATTTCAAGAGATTTGTGGTTTGTTGAGGATGAGTTTCTATATGCTACTTTGTTTCGGTCAGATAATTGTGGTTCTACAACCACTAGTACAAAAATGGGCTTAGGTGACAGCTAAAAATTGTTATCAAAATATTTATGTGACAGTTTTGGAAAAAAGTTGCACTGTCACCAAAGCCTATGTTACAAAAGGTCTGTAAGAAACTGTCACAAAATGATGACCATAAGCTAACAGCTTCTTCATAAACCTGTCATTGTTGACAACTTACGGTAACATTTTCTAATTAAAACTGTCATCACAAACATAAGTTTTTCACTGCAGATGTCTCACGATAATATTTTCTAAGAAGAACTGTCATGATAAACACTCTTTAGTATGGGTTTTGTAAAAAATCTGTCACATAAGCGGTACAAAGGTAACAATATTTTACATAAACCTGTCATAGTATATAACTTGATAAAAATCTCATCTTAAACCCTCTTTGTGATAATTTTGCTTCCTTTCACATCAGGTAAATGGTCAATTATATAAATAGGAATGCATAAAAAAAAAAGAGGAATATATATTGATTTAGTTAAAAATGTTTACACAGACTCGCTTGTACAAATGGATTTTACAAAATGCTAATAATATGCTATTAAACATCAATTATCAAACATTGTAAGCTACCCTACAAGATATCCTTCACAAGGAGACACCCACACAACAAAGTCAATCACAAAGCAACACTTCTTGAACAATACAACAAACTGGAAACAACACACTCGTGCATAATGGTTCATATTGAGAACTCAAAACTCATAGTCAAAAGATGATACCTTGTGATTATGTTGCAAAATGGGTATTTTCTGAGTAGCTTTGATGTTTCTTAGGATGGAGATTTTTTTGTTAAGTGGTTCAACATTACCAAATCTTCCTTGTCATTGTTAGCTCAAAAAAAGGATGCCCTGTTCAATTTATCCTAAACTCACGATAACATTGGAGATAATGGGACAGGTCGATCAGCTAAATCAGAAGCAAAGTTGTGTAGGCCGGTATTTCGTCCAGAGCATCCATCACTACATTGTCACAAGAAACTAAAGTCAATACCATTCATTTCAATGATAACTACAATGTACTTATTAATAGAATACTTAACACTTTTAGGATCTGGATAAAGTAACATGTTTTATGTAATCTAGTTGACAAATGACAGGTCCCACATCCATCACCATTTGTAAAACATAATATATAGGTTATGTTATCTTTGATTTTACATATCAACTATAGGTATCTTAGTTTTTAATACTTCCATCTGATGAACGGGAAATGTTTCTTTCCATATTCTTCTATCAAATTACCTGCAGACAGACATGAGTGAGCCTGGTCAGCACATAAAAAGAAGACTACATAGTTAATACACATGAAAAATAATGCAAAGGGTTGAGATTGTTGAGAATATTTGAACATTTCAATATATAATTTGTATATATCTATTGATTGTGTCTACTCGAACTATCTATCTGCTTAATCTTTCTATAAGGAACCCAAATTAACATTCCATATATACATATAGGGATCATACATGGAAGAAATAATATATCTTCACTTATGACATGATGGAAGCAGCGTCACTTACCACTTTTTTTTTCAAAAAAAAGTAAGAATTAATGGTCATCAGTTTAGGCAAATACTGAGACACGCACATGAGCATAATAATCTAGTTGTTCACATGCCAATTGCATCATTAATATTACCTTTTCTGAGTATTGTCAGTTGACGATACACAATCTAGTCACACGCACGTGGTGATGATTTCATCAACTTCCTGGCTCGAAAACTCATTAATATCTCGAATTTAGAGACCATAAATTTTTTGGCTCAAATATAACAAGAAAAAAACAACAAGAAACTGTATATCAACTATGATGAGTAACAACCCACTACTTCGTTGAGCAATTCAGATTTTTCCTCGGCAGCTCTATCAAAAGCCACATTCACAGAATTAAGAAGACAAACGAGGTATGACAATCTAGGTCGTGCACTAGGTACCCAATAATCACTAGCATCCTCAGAGACTTGACAAACTCAAAGGCATCAACATATATATCGTTGGACTTTCAAATATGAATAGTAGTTTACACGAATATATTTAAATGGCAAGCAAAACAAATTAATAATAGATTGCATACCTGTAATCTCAGAGACTTCTTCGTAACCAAAAGATAAAGGAACTCTCAAACTGAAGGATAGCCTAAATAAGATGATCTCTGACTTCCTTTGTTTCTGATGAGCATTAGTTAGATACAAAACACAAGGTGATGCAACACCATATTAGATTCTTTCATATTTTATACTGAAAAAATGAAACGTTGACTAGCAATGGCGTACCAATTGAGAAAAGCAGGACGTAACATCAAGGGTAAAGATATTACTCAGCATACCAAATACCCCTTGCACAAGGTGATCTGCCATAACTCTGAATTGATGAACTTTCTCTCACCTGTTTTATACCAAATATAATTCCTAATTAGATCCACACATTCATATTGATCATTTACTAACAAATTCACCTCCAAGTTTATCGAGCATCCAGTGTTTTGGGGCATTAAGCATCTCCAAAAGCTTCTTAAATCCTCTCGCCTGAGAATTATCAAACAATTAGAAGACAACAAATTTGGTATATACTACACAAGATTGATGGTACAAAAACTATGCCAGCTCGCGAATCACGTCCAACTAAGTCAATAAGTGTAAAAAACGTCCACAATTTCAGTAGCTCATACAAACATTCTTAATACTCAAAAATAATACAAGAACATAACCATTCTTCATATTCACAATATCAACAACAATACTTCAAGAACATAACAGTGAAAAATATATATTTTTTAAAGAAGCCAGACTTTTGTGATGCATATAAAATCCTCAAGTAATAACATTAGTGTCCAAAACAAAAACAACTGGATATCTAAACTTAGCATATGAGCATGCTCTTATAAGGTCATACAAATGATATGAAATTTGCATTCGATCTACTACAGGCATGAGAACATTAGTATAAAATGAGAAAAACAAGGTTATTTAACCTAAAAGAGTCGACTAGACTCCGAGCCAAATCAAACAAACCAAACAATTAAAGAAACAATTATTTATAAGACAACATTAAAGGTTCCCAAAAATACTTTATACAATAAGGTTTTCAACAACAAGATCTAAGCAAATATAAACAGATCATCAGTATGGTTTTGTTGAAATCTAGCTAAGCCGTGAGAAAGTAAATTAAGAGAATTTTTTCAAAATTAAGCAGCACATTCTCATATTGCAAACAGTCTAAGTAGCAAAGCTAAAAGAAAACACAATCTAATATTGCAAACACATCTAAACAGTAAAACAACCCCCATATACTTCAATTGTATCAAAGCTGTAAGCAACTAAAAATTAAGAAATCCCATTACCCAAAACCGAAACCCGCCTCTATACAAACAAGAACAACAAATCAACCACAGACAAATCAATCGTAAAAACCCCAGAAAATACCATGAGAACATTGTCATCCTGAGCAATACCATGAGAATTATAAAAACTAACACCAAACCATCAGAACAACTAGAGCACTGGCTGATACTTTCATTTCATGTCATCATTATGTATATAAACTTTTCTGCAATACCAACATTTTTGTAAGTACCTTTTGGATTACACAACATCCATACATCTGAAGACTTAAAGGAAAAATGTGGCCAACACATTGATATGCAAGTTCCTTTCTCTTCTCAGCACTTCCATGCTCAAAAGACTGTATAAATGAATTCCAAACTCTATAAGCAATAAAGTCGCCTAATAAAAATCAGCAAATACAACACTAAACTGAGAGCCTAATCTACTAAAAAAAGGCACTAGTGCTACTTGATGACTGAACATAATTTTTTATAAAAACTAATACGAGTAAAAAATAAAATTTGAACCAGATAGTTCATTTCCGGAAAATGAAACAAAATTTGAACCGTCCAAGGAAAATCCACCAAACTACAGGCATCAGATACAAAGGTCCTTCACCCGGTGAATGATAAGCTTGAAATCCTATTACATAAAACGAAAAAAACCAACAATCATCTTTCTATTCAAAATTAGGGCTTCATACAAAAGAAGCAGATCTGGAAAACCAACTTAAATGGAAAAAGTAAGATAACTCAAATAATAAATTAGGGATTTCACCAAAAAAAATTCAAAATTTATACCTTGAAGAATATATCACATGCTTTAAAATCTTTACGACCAACATCGAAAACCCAATTAAGCAACTCCGGACCAGAATTTTTCCTAAAAGAAGAATTCGAGAGATAGAGATGGATAAAATTCATGTGGTTATCTAATGAAAATAGAGAGAGAGATTTAAAACTTTATTTCTGCACACAAGAACAAAGTGGAAAATTTTCAGATCAAGAGAGGTGGATAGTGAGTAATCGTGAGATATTGATTGAAGCAAAAGATGAAACCCTAGATAGAATTAAAAGATGAGATCCCAGATTTTGCTAAAATAAAAAATCGTGAGAACAGAAAGATGAGATCTTCCTGTAGAGAGATAAAGATTGTTGAGAGAGATTAGGTTTTCCATTTGGAAACACAAGAGAGAGATGGGTGATGGTGTTGATATATTTAGTTTAAGCTTTTTTCTATGGGGTTTCAACAAAATCGAGTGAGGCGAAGGGGTTGAGGAAGACCCACTAATTAAACAGACCCACTAACTTAAAGACCCACCGCTATTGTGAGATAATTAACAAAACAGACCACGACCAGTTTAGGACTCAACTAATAACATCATGCGTTTGAAAATGCAATATGAGAGGCTATATGAAAGGTAGCAGTTTCAATCAGAACTGTCACTTGAAATGGAAGTGGTGGTGATTTAAAGAACTGTTACCTATAAGGTTACACTTGGATAACAGTTTTTAGTTAAAACAATTACAATAGCCTGAAAATAGTAACAATTTATATTTGTTATTATACATCATGTATGGTAGCATTTTTCTACAAAAAATGTCATTGTGTAATTGTTTAGTAACAGTTAAAAAACTGTCACGATTGTTTTCCGTTATTGATGTGAGTTTTAATAAAAAAAACGGTTGCGTATATCTCATAACCGATTCTTTTGTGACTGTTCATTAGTGAACTGTCATGGTTTCATATTGTGAACTGTCATCAAAGCCCATATTTGTACTAGTGAACTTTTTCAACTATGTTAGTCTTACCATCTACTTCATCTGCCATTTCAAATGACATAGATATCCATCTAGGAGATCTGTCTGAGTTTCCTACTTTATCCTCATCTACTAAGTATACAATTTTATCTTATAAGCTTACTACTAATGATCATTCACTAACTACAAGGGGTAAAATGGGTATCTCAAAACCTAAGTTGTATGCTTCTGAGGTTCGGTCTGTATGTGAGGATATTACTGTTCCTACATGCTATACTAAGGACTGTTAAGATCCCAAATGGAGAGATGCTATGGATGAGGAGATTAGTGTTTTATTGTAGAATGACACTTGGAAATTGGTTCTTGTAGATAATACTCAAAATATAATTTGTTGTAAGTGAATTTTCAGAATAAAAAGTGTTTTAGGGTGAAAACAAACGTACGGTAAAATTGTATTTTTAATTAGGTTCGAGAAATCAAATCGAATAGGACTAGCCTAAACCAAGAAATGGCCGTTCAAGCCATGCTTCAATCACAAAGGTGGAGAAGATTGGGTAGGTCTTATGGGAGGGAAGCAAATTTTTTTGAGAAATATCAGTGTGATAAGTAGTGTGTGAAGAAGAAAATATTCTTAGAGAGGAATCACTAATTCTATGTTTAGTTTCTCCTGACTGATTGTCTTGTTCTTTTTTCGAATAGATGTGAATCATCTATTTATAGTTCAAAGGAGACACACTGATTTCTCGTAAGTTGTGGAAGTTAGAGAGAAGCGGAGAAGTGATGATTGTGGAGATTGAAGTGGGGTGGTGTCCGGAAAGTAAGGAAGACCTGTTAGACCACTACTCCTCGTCCTCTCAACTGCTTTGTAACTTTCCCACTACTTGTTACCTTCTGTTCGTGGATGTGTTGCCACAACGCGCGATTGTCGTAGACCGCGAGACTAATACCCCAGTGAGAATTCCACCATGTGTTATATTTTATATATTGTGGAAATAGTGGAGTCATAAACCATTATTGTTTTGATAAAATCAAGTCAAGTCAAGTCAAATGACTTGCTAAGTCAGTGAGGCAAGTTACGCAACTTGCTGAATTCATAATTAGAATGATTAGTGTCGAGTCTGGTAAGTTCAGTAATCATGTACTTGCTTATGAGTTACATGGAACAATTAATGGCTAAGTATTAGCTCAGAAGTGACTTAGCATAAGTATGAGAGGCATTTGAGTCCAAATATTGTAGAGGGCTTCTTAAGCAAGAAGATCTATTAGAAATTCATATAAGATTTGATATTGGACCAATATTGAGAAGAAGGGCGTATTTATGAGGGAAGTAGCGAACAAAGCTAGTAATAGGTACTTAGCACAAATAGTAATGTGCTAGCTCTTTCAGTATAAAAGGCTAATATGCTAAAGTCTCAAGAGCAAGGCCAATATGCATGGCTTCTAGTAAATATTAATTATGCTAGGGATAGGAAGCTTGTGTCAAAGAGGTTTGAAGTTATCACTTCAATTAGGTACTATAGTTAGCTTTAAAGTGCCAGCGCTAATGCGCTTGTGCTAAGTTGCTAGGCATGGATGCGCTAGGATAAGCATGTATTAGTCAGAGGCGCATTGGCCAAGGTCGCGTCAGACTAGTGACGTGTTAGAGCATGGGACACACCAGAGCTAGAGATGCATTAGATAAACATGGGATGCACCATAGTTAGAGACGCATTGGCTATGGCGCTAATTCATGGAGGACTCATGCGCTAGGAGCCTGGGATGCATAGGCGCTAGGAGCTAGGGGGCTTTAGCGCTAAGCATGGAACGCGTCAGCTAGAGATGCTCCAGCCTTGGGATGCGCCAGGCCATAGGCGCATCAGCTGGGACGTGCCCTCGAGGACTATTCACGCTAATGGTGCTGGTGCTTGAGGACGCGTTAGGTTGGAGACGTGGTAGCTAGAGATGCATTATCTAGGATGCGCTAAGCTAATGGCCGTGCTATCCAAGATATGTCGTCCAAGGGAGTTTATGCCTTTGGCGCTAGGGTTAGGTATAACACTTTTAGAGCTAGGGTTAAGGTGCTAAGGTCGTGACGTGCTATCTAAAACCTCATCAGACCAAGATGTGCTAGCTAAGGCCATATTAGGCTAGTTGGCGCTTTTCAAGCGTTGCGGTTAATGCCGGGAAAGTTAGAACTCTTAACGCTATGGTTGTTAACTAGTGCCAATATGGTGGTAAGCCAAATAACTAATACTAACTTGGCGCTGATAGGACAAGAGGCTAAGGTTAGCCTAGCTAAGAGGCTCAATGTGTCTTTTGAGGCATTGCTTCTTAATTGTGACGCATCCAAGAGGAGTGGCCCATAATTCGTGGCTTATCTTTAAGCAAAGTCCTATAATAGCATATTTAAGCTCGTAGGTTCAATTTGAGAAGTATTCATTGCAAATGAAGCGTAAAGCTAGAATGTATTTTAGGGATTAAGCTATTCCCGTATTTGGTAGATGTTACTGAAACATCGACACGCACCCGAGATAAGTTAAAGGAATTCAGCCGTGGAATTTATGCGACTTGAGACTAGCTCGTTATGGCATGAATATTATGAGTATTGAGGAGGATGCGAGGCCAATTTAGAATGATTGTAAGGAATCTGTATTCTTAATTCCCTTGCGGAATATAAGTAAAGACACAATATTCAATATTTTGTTATAGTGCTAGGAATATGCGCATAAATACGCACATATATATATATATATATATATTTATATTCTTGCTGCTTGGCAGAGGGAAACTTTATAATTTTAGCCCTTGTCAAAAACTCACCGTCTACATTAAGTCCCCTGCTTAGTGAGGAACAGTAATATTGCACAGTAAGTACTAGATGGTGACAATATGCTTTTAATAATCATATATGCATAATTTAAATTTTAAGAGTGGAAGAAGGTATTCTTAGCTTCTTGAGTGTTTGAGATATGCGCCCCTTAACGCGAAACTTGAATGGGCATAATAGGCTCCTTTGTTCCTGCTAGGAATACCAATTATCACGGATAAGAGATACCAATATTGCCGTGGATAGGAGGGAGGTGGTTGGTGCCACTTTTTTCTCCTTTTTTTTGGTTTCCGGGTTAAGCAAGGACTCTTCACGTTTAACACTTATATATATGCTTATCTTCTTTCTTTTACATCACTTCCTTCTTTTCTCGTTCTGTTTGTTAGCAGTAGAAGGTGTTGGTGGTGGCAATTGGCAGGCGTCATCATCTAGGAGCAAAGGTAAGCACATCCTTTTCTCTTTTATTATTGTTTTTGAATCACCAACTTTAATAAGCTAGGATTTTTCAATCGCAATCTCATTATCCAATATAACTAGGGTTTCCAAATTTTTCTCACATATCATATGTATATATATCTTGATAATACTGAGAATATTATTCCATTAAACCCTAGTTTCACCATTGTTCTTATGGAACGAAGTAAAAAAAAATTCAACAGTAGCAACAAGAATACCAGTAAGTTTGATTTTTGATCAATAGACCAAATCTTCTGATAATTTTTTTTCCTTTCTTGTTGAAGTACTTATCTTGTTATTTTATGTTTTAGGCAGATCATGGCAATTCCGGATCAAAATCATAGCTCTAATCCTTTAAGCAAGAAACTGGGTTACAGAGGCAAAAGGATGAAGGTGGCTTCTCCCCAAAAAGTACAGTAAAAAACCAATCATTCTTTGAATACGGTCATAAAACTTGTTCGAGGTATGCCTCTCGATAGTTGGAAGGAAGCTCGTCAATATGCTCTGATCTCAGTTTTACGATTAATACTGAAGAAGAAACAAGACGCAAAGAGGAATTGGAGAAGAAGATGGTTGAGGATGAGAAACTCACGACTTTTATGGAGAAACGACATATTCAAGCAATTGCAAGAAAGGAGAACAATGAACAAATGGAGCGAGGTGTTCGTCCCTATGGTGTGGCTCCTGACTCTAATGTGGATGGCTATCCTTCTGAGGAAGATCATGAAGTCAATATGGCATATGAATCCGTGCCTGAATCTTTCTCCAAAATCGAGGCTAATCATGAAGATGAGTGTGATGATGCTTAGTATGATATGCAAGCGGGTCCTTCCGACCCTGATGAGATGGCTGAAGAAGATTCGAAGGAGGACCCTGACGGGATTGCAAAAGATGACTCTGAAGTAGAGGAAATTGAAGCGGGTTCTGAAGAAGAAGAAGATTCTGAGGAAGACCGAGAAAAATATGATTCTGATGAAGAGGGTGACGACAAGCATGACTCTGACCCAGACTCTGAGTCTTTTGATTACGTTTTAATTTAGCCTTTTTTCTCTCTTCTCGTAGATGTCTTCTTTGAATTAAACATTTCGTGTATGTCCATTATGATAGAACCATATTATCATTTCAGTACTTCTCATAAGTTCGTATTAATGTCTTCTCATCTTAAAATTAATGAATGAACAACTTTATTAGAAAATCTCATTATTTTTTTCATAAAATTTTCAGAAGCATAGTGCTTGTGAAAATTACCTTAGAATCTTCATACGATCTCCGTTTTGGATGATTGACCCCTCTATATTTATTAAAAAATAATTTTTATATCTGGGAAGGAAGAAATCCAGGTTTTGAGCTTGTTTGTGGAGTCAAAACGACCAAACAGTAGAACCCATGAAGTAAAATCCTGACAGTTTTAAGACTTGACTCCTCTCGCCGTTTTTGCCATAACTCTTAGACCGTTTTTCCGATTAATGCATCCTTTTAAAATATTGTAGTAGATACCAATTCAAAACTTTTGATATAAGAAATATGCCCAGATTCATCACCAATTGTTGTCAGCTTCAGATTTTCGAAGAAGTAGTGAAAAATGCTTATGAGGCATTTTTTTATTAAACGTCTTGTGATTGTTTCAACTCATATAATCCTTTAAATATCACTTTGTAATGACTGCATATAATTTTTATGGGTATGTATGACAAGTTTTATGGTTCATGCTCAAGAATTTTGTGTTTGGGACATTCTGAATCAATTTGTCCGTATCTTCTCTACTTTTAGGAGGAGAATGATCAATATCAGAGAGTTGAGGTTACTAGTGAAGGAACAAGAATTACCATTGATCCCGATGTAGATAATGACCTCTCCATACTGAAAATCATGAGAGGATTCTTTCTTGCGTGCTTGTTGAGGGTAGTGCTTCCATTGAGTATCCTGGTGCAGGTATTGATGTTGACTTTGGCTCCAGCAGGACTCTTCCTGGGTACTTGCGTGTTTGGGGGATTTGATGTTCTATCCACCTATGCCGATTTATATACAAATATATGGAAGAAGTTTGGCCACTTCTCTGTAACTTGTTTCACATCATACATGATATGATCTCACTCCCTCAGAATGAAGTTTATGATGCAATTTCAAGGAGTGGGAAGAGGCTGTGAATAACGCCGATAACTCTAGTATGAATGTCATGTGGGTCCATCATCGTCTGGGAGCCATGCGAGAGTATTTTGCTGAAGTAGGAGAACTTTCTAATCTGGAGGCGGTAACCAAGGCTAGAAAAGAGGTTGAAAGGCTTTCCCAGGAATTGGATCTTGCGATGAAGGCTCTTGAAAGGATGAAGAAGGAGTATTCTGTAGGGACTAAGCCAACTTTCAAGGATTTTTTTTTAGTTTTATGATTTTGAGTAGATAGGTTTCTACAAGTTATTTGTGGAGAGAGATAAACTCCTTTATTATTTTCTGAAATGGATAAAGATATTTGAATTGATTTATAAACTTGATAACCTAACTATGAGTGCAGAAATATTGCACTCATTTTAGAGGAAATATAAATATTGATAAACTCGCAAGTGAGTCATGAATTTTTCCCATTCTTATCAAAAGCAATTTTCAACCGTTTTATAAAATATTAAAGTGAACCGGCTTCCATTTACATCTTCTATCCGTGGCATAATTGTCTTCTAAGCGAAGCCCCCGGGTTCTAACAGGACATGGGATCATTGATTGCAAAAGAGCTTGAGACGCGGGACTTACTTGGTCGAGTTTTAGAGTCCGGGTTGGACCTTCACGCTCTTTAGGGAGTCCCCAGCTACATTCCTTATCGTTCGTGTTGACCATGTTCTTCAAGGGTGACTTGACTTGGGTGTGGGTATCTTCCACAAAGAATAAGCGTTTTCCAGCCATGACATGATTCAGGGCAGCAAAAGCGTCTTCACGTTGTCCTTTCGAGAAATAGAGAAGCTCACACATGCGTCCATTAGAGATTGAACTGTCTGATTGGTTGACTTCTCGGAAAGAGTGAAATTTCTGACATGAAGGGGATTTTTGTGGACTTCTTCAGCTTCTAATTGTAATTGTCCTGATTCTATCTTTTCTTTAAAGGTACACTTCAGATTGTTGCACTCACTGGTTGGGTGGTTGCCATATCGATGATAATGACACTATTTAGGGTATGTCGTCGGCTGAGTTGTGGGAAGTTGTCGCACAGGAGGTAACTGGAGAGTACCATCTTCTATCCATGCTTCGAGTAGTTCCAGTACTTCTTCCATTGGAACTGAGAAGTACATGAACATTATGTTTGGCTAAACATCTAGTTCTTGTTGCAGTTGTAACTGTTGTTGCGAATCTTTGATTGTGTTCTGAGATGGAGTCGATCTTCAAGTTGGGACTGGTGTAGAGGTCGGATTGGAAGGGGAATATTTTTTCTGTGACTCTGGTTGAGATGTAGCTTTTCTCTTGGGTCCCTCGTTACGGATAACATCGATTGATGGTTGAATGTTGTATTATTTATTGACTAACCGTCGACTTCCATGTGTGTCTCCACAGTTTCCTTCTCTTGCCGGTCGTTTTCTCTCCAAGAGGGCATGAGCAGTCGTGGCAGATCGTTTTGCGGCTTCGTGTAACTTAGAGAAAGCCTAAAAACGTAAATTTTCAAGAAGGGCACGATAAACATGGATCATACCATTAATGTAGAGCTCCACTAGTTGATGTTTTGTCATATTCGGGTCGTGACAATCCAGTGCTTGAATTATGAATCTCTTCACGTATTCATTGGGGTGCTCATTGTTTCTCTGGAACATTCTTCCCAGGTTGATATAGTGATCTGCTCGGAGACGAAGAAGTACTTCTTGTAGAAGGCATTAACCATATCCTCCCAATATGAGATGATGTTGGGAGCAATGTTGTTATACCACGTGTAAGCTCTTTTAGTGAGGGACTTTGAAAATTCTTTGAGGCGTACCACGTGATTATATTCATGTTCTTCAAGGGATTCGAGAAATCGAGAGACGTACTCACGACTATTTCTAGTTATATCGTATAATGAGAAAGTAGGAGATGAGTAACCTCCCGATAAAGGGATCCTCTGAATTTCAAACGGGTAGGGAGGTTGGTGTTGATAGATCGAGGATAAGTCCTCCTTGCCGTGGTTTCGTAGGATTCTCTCCAGATCTTCACGGGTGAAAAAATTGGATTGTTGCACTACACCATATGACCTATTTTATAACGTTTTTATTTTTGGATGTGTAACGGATATAGACGTTGCAAACATTAATGTAACTGATATATAAGGATTATCTCAAAATAATTGAACAACATTTTTCCAACGTTTCAAATCATGGCATAATTGTAATATATATGTTATTTGAAAGTTTTTATTAGCGGATTATCTTTTTTATGTTATTGGTTTTTACTTTTTAGTTTTAAATCGATTTTTCATAGATATAAAGTTGAAATTCATTCCTCATATTTCTCCCTTTCTTTTTTTTACACTACCAAATCCATCTCCCCCAATTTCTCCCTCTCTTTTTACCAGCCAAATTCATTTCCCTCTTACAATTGAATCATGTTTTTTCGTTCCCCCCAAAATCAACAACTCATTTACTTTATTAATTATCATTTTTTTTATATTTCAGTGAAAGTCAAGTATGAGCATCGAATTTTTTTCCGTGAACTCAGTTTTATATTTCCTATTTTCTTCTTAAACCCAATTCTGAAAATCTCACAAATCGAAGCTTAACTCTCATAAATCAAAGACTGATCCTAACCCTCATCTGAAAATCAAACCCCATGTATCAGATCCAAAAGAAACCTCTCTTCTTAAACCCTAGATTTAGCTAATTTTTTCCTGAAATCAAAAGCAACCTAGATTTCAAAACCTATTCCTAACTCCATCTCAGAATCAAAACCATAATCCTTTCATATCCCTAATTTTGTAACCCCAGATCTAGTTAATTTATCTCCTAAAATCTAAAGCAAACCCTTATCTCATGTGATAGAGCTGAAGAGTACAAGAAAAAAACTTCACCAGGTGTAAATCCTAATCTTTTTACTTGTTTTTGCTATTGTTGCTTGATTTTGGAATAAATCTTTTGTTAGGTAATATTTTGTAAAGATTTTGCAAAAAAAATAATTGTTAATTGTATCTGATGGAGTTTTAAAGCATGGGTTTCTTTTGATTTCAGTATTTTGGCGTTTCAAAAATACTATTTGTATGTAGTGTTGATGGTTTTGTTATTGAAGAAGTCAATGGTGTGGGTAATTCTGTTTGTGGTTAGGGCTGCAGATTTTTGGGTTTAGTTGGTGGTGGTGCATCATTTGCATGATGTTTATGATTTGATATTGGACCAATATTACTGGTGATGCAAGTAGGCGATCAGGAATGATATGAACTTCATCACCCTTTTAAGTCTTTGACGTCCCAGTATTAGTGGTTGTTGTGAGGTTGATCCTGGTTCATTACATCAGGCGATGGCGTTGTTCCAGGGAGAGATGCTCCGTCAAAGCCTTGAGGAAAGCAAGTACCTACTTATGATTAGTATCCATGTCCAGTTGGGTTCTGGCAAGGACTTCCTGTCTCTTCATCAGATCAGCTATGTTGAACGGAGTTTGATAATTCTTGGTGTCTTCAGCGGTCTCGTCACCGAGAGTACGTGGAGGAGTAGTATTAGTATGAGGAGGCTCAATAGCAATAATGGTGTTTTCATATCACCAGCACCTGCACTACCCGAACCGAGTATAAGAGTCGTAACTGCTCCAAACCTAAGATCCACCATCTTGAATAACTGAAAATTGTCCTTTGTAATTGAGAAGTTGATCTCCCGTTGTGGTCGCCAATTGTTTTAGGATGAAAACAAATATACGGTAAACTCGTACTTTCAAGTAGGTTCGAGAGATCAAAATCGAACAGGACGAGCCTAAACCAAGAAATGGTCGTTCACACCCTGCTTCAATCACAAAGGTGGAGAATATTGGGTAGGTCTTAGGGGAGGGAAGCAAAATATTTTGAGAAATATCAGTGTGATAAGTAGTGTGTGAAGAAGAAAGGATTTTCTGAGAGGAATCACTAATTCTGTATGTTTAGTTTCTCCTGACTGATTTTCTTGTTCTTGTTTCGAATAAATGAGAATCATCTATTTATAGTTCAAAGAAGACACATTGATTTCTCGTAAGTTGTGGAAGTTAGGGAAAGGTGGATAAGTGATGATTGTGGAGATTGAAGTAGGCGGAAAGTAACGAAGACCTGTCAGACCATTACTCCTCGTCCTCTCAACTGCTCTGTAACTATCCCACTACTTGTTACCTTCTTATTCGTGGATATTTTACCACAACGCACGATTTTCGTAGACCGCCAGACCAATACCCCAATGGGAATTCCCCCATGTGTTCTATTTTGTATCTCGTGGAAATAGTGGAGTCATAAATCATTATTGTTTTGATTAAATCAAGTCAATTCAAGTCAAATGACTTGCTAAGTCAGTGAGGCAAGTTACGCAACTTGCTGAATTCATAATTAGAATGATTAATGTCGAGTCTGGTAAGTTCAGTAATCATTTACTTGCTTATGAGTTACATGGGTATTAGCTCAGAAGTGACTTAGCATAAGTCTGAGAGGCATTTGAGGCCAAATATTGTAGAGGGCTTCTTAAGCAAGAAGACCTATTAGAAATTCATATAAAATTTGATATTGGACCAATATTGAGAAGAAGGGCGTATTTTTGAGTGAAGTAGCTAACAAAACTAGTAATAGATACTTAGCACAAATAGTAATGTGCTTGATCTTTCAGTATAAAAGGCTAATGTGCTAACGTCCCAGGAGCAAGGAAAATATGCATGGCTTCTAGTAAATATTAATTATGCTAGGGATAGGAAGATAGTGTCAAGAAGGTTTGAAGTTAGCACTTCAATTAGGTAGTATAGTTAGCTTTAAAGTGTCAGCGCTTGTGCTAAGTTGCTAGGCATGGACGCGCTAGGATATGGTTAGCCTAGCTCAGAGGCTCAATGCGTCTTTTGAGGCATTGCTTCTTAATTGTGGCGCATCCAAGAGGAGTGGCGCATAATTCGTGGCTTATCTTTAAGCAAAGTGCTATAATAGCATATTTAATCTCAGAGGAGCCATTTGAGAAGCATTCGTTGCAAATGAAGCGTTAAGCTAGAATGTATTTTGGCGATTAAGCATTAGTTATTCATATTTGATAGATGTTACTGAAACATCGATGTGTACCCGAGATAAGTTAAAGGAATTCAACCGTTGAATTTATACGACTTGAGACTAGATCGATATGGCATGAATAATATGAGTATTGAAGAGGCTGCGAGGCCAGTTTACAATGATTGTAGGGAATCTGTATTCTTAATTCGCTTGCGCAATATAAGTAGAGATACATTATTCCATATTTTGTTATAATGCTAGGGATATGCGCATAAATACGTACATATTCTTTTTTTATATGCCTACTGCTTGGCAGAGGACAGTTTTACAATTTTAGCCCTTGTCAAAAATTCACCGTCTACAAAGAAAATTACAAATGGGTCTATGGAGAGGTACAAAGCAAGATTGGTTGTTAAGGGGTATAATTAGGTTGAAGGCATTAACTATCAAGATACATTTAATCCATTTTTGAAGCCAACAATAGTGCATATAGTTTTATCCATTTGTCTTTATAAAAGATGGCAAATAATACAACTGGATGTTAAAAATGGATTCTTGCATGGTTACTTGTCAGTAGATTTTTTCATGGTCCATCCTCCAGGTTATTATGAAAAAATACTTCCTAATCATGTATGCAAACTTTTGAAGGCTCTTTATGTCCTAAAGCAGGCACCAAGAGCCTGGTGTGATAGATTGAGCAGGTTTTTATTGCAGTCATATTTCAATTCTTCAAGGACCGAACCTCTATATTCTATAAAGTTAATGATTGAAAAGTTAACTACATTTTTTTCTATGTGGATGATATTTTGATTACTAGTAGTTCATCCTCTGTTGTTGATACCCTCATTCATACTATAGATAATGAATTTGCTATTAAAGATCTTGGAGTCCTGCATTTTTTTCTTAAGGATTCAGGCACAACTGAACTCTGCTGGTATTCTTTTTTTTCATGAGCAATATATTTCAAATTTGTTGTCAAAGACTAAAATGAGGATTTCTAAACCTTGTTTTACTCCATTTGCTACAACACCACCTGATGAAGCTTCATCAACTTTTGAGGATGTATACATAAGTACTGTTGGGGCTCTTCAATATGCTACTATTACCAAACCAGATATTACATTTGCTGTTATTAGGGTTTTTCGACATATGCAAGCTTCATCTGAAGCATATTGGTCAGCAGTCAAGCGCATATTGAGATATTTGCAGGGTGCAATATCTTTTGGATTGCAATTTAAGCGGTCTTCTTCTGTACAATTGTAGACTTTTTCTGATATTGATTGGGCGGATGTTGTGTCTAATAGAAGGTCAACCAGTGGCATAACTATTTTCATGGGTCCAAACTTGAATTCTTGATGTTCTAGAAAGCAAAAGAATGTTTCTAGATCAAGCACAAATGCAGAATACAAGGCTTTGGCTAATGCTACTTCTGAGATAGTGTAGGTTCAGTGTCTTCTGGTTGAGCTTTGTTTTTCTTCTCCAAGATCACCAGTTTCATGGTGTGACAACATGTGATCCACCTATCTGACTGCAAATCATATTTTTCTCAATCAAATGAAACACGTTGAAATTACTTTTCAGTATATAAGAGAATTGGTAGCTGCAAAGTCCTTGGATGAAATGCAATCCAAGCGAATGTCCAGCGATATTAACTCTGTTGACATTTACTAACCACCAAAGCCAGCTCCTTTATATAAAGGTAACAAGAAGGTAGATTTTGGTCAATGGTTGACAAACAACTATGTTAAGAGTGTCAACGGATACCCATTACCGAAACCGAAACCGAAACCGGACCCGGTGGTTTCGGGATCGTTTAGGGTCCTAAAATTGGACCCATTAACAACTTAGGACCCGACGGGTATTAACTGATTGGACCTGAAATCTTAACGGGTTCAAATGGGTAATACCCGTTGGATACCGGCTATTCGTTCTTTAAACTTTAGCAAAATTCTAAATCTTTTGCTAGTTTTAGCCTTGATATTTTTCATTTTTTATTTTTCCATATATGTAATTTTCATTTAGAACATTAATAAAAAAAAAAGAAACAAACTTTATAAAAATAATTTAGATTTAAGCTAAAAAAAAAATATTAAGTTTTTTAGATTATTTTTTATAATTTTCTTAATACCAAACGAGTACCCGAATGTTTTAACGGATCCGGTTCCAGATCCATAAATTTAAAAACCGAATTCAGAATCGTTAAAAATCGAACCCAACTTTTAAAAAAATAAGATCCGAATTTGGATCCAGTGATACAAAAAAAAAACAAACAGATCCATTAACAGTCCCATTTAAGAGGGCTAGGGTATAATCAAAGTCGGGAAAAGGTAATCGGCAAATCTCCCGGCTACAGACACCACTTCTTTTTAATAGATAGATGGAAAAATGTGTACTGAATAAAAAAAAGAGAAAAAATCAACCTCTTGACTATAAATACGGATCTTTATTAACGGCTGTCTTATTTCAACTCTCGCTCTGTCCCCAATAGTGGTGGTCCTTTAAAAGCCTAATAGTACAAACGCACTTGTCCTTTTGCTCGAAGAAAATAAATTTAAAAGTACAAGCACTTATTATAACTAGGCTTTCAACCGTTGGATTGTCTTCGCGATGCTACTACATCTCTAGATTCATGATGGGTATATGAGCTTATAACGATGGTGATAGAACGTGTGAACTGTAAGCAATTCGTTGGACTTTATTTAAAGGTATGGAGGATAATTCTTAGTCTAATTAATTGAGCTAAAATTATCTTTCGCTAGTCTCGGCAAATAATGGCTTATTGATATCCCCGCGTGGCCATTATAATTAAACAAAGATGAAAAACAACGAATAATGAGTATAATATGCTAAATGTAATATAAACATCATTTCATGATCAATTATTTTTGACGCTTTCGTGATAAAATAATGAAAAGAAACAACAATATCGATTTTTAATCTTTGTTGAACTGAATTTGCATACTATAGACTACAGTAGTATTCTGAATTTTACTTTATATATACTTAAACAATAGAGGTATCAAGTATAAGTTCTCATTTATCAGTGCTTTGATTTGAATAGTAATCTTACTAAACTCTTAAGTTTTCGTTAACTAATTTAATGTTAATTAACGAAGATTTTACTTAGTTTTGATCTCATAACATAACAATCCAACCCTATGCATGCATGCATGCATATGGAGTTGGCAAACAAACTTAATAAAACACCGAACCTTACCGGAAAAAAAAAAACTTACCATCAAGTGCATAACAGCATGATGGGATTAATTCGTTCAAATAACCTCTAGCTAACTCAAACACACAACCAGTGATCTCCTGTTAGGGCATTGCGTTACCACAAAGTTAAAAATGGACAGACAGACAGACACTGACGATATTTAAGCCTGATGAGTGATGAGAGCGAGTTTATCCCCAGAACTCACATGACACACCATTATTGGCTGTCAAAGTTAAACACCAGTCTCCACCATTATTAGGAGATCACCTCGGTCCTCAAAGAGGTAATCATGCTTATGGTTCGAGGATCCGATCAAAAAAGTTGAGATGCAATAAGAGAAATAAGTGCAGGCGGAGTTTTTAGCACGATAAGAACGAACATATCCATTCCAGAACTGCATGCAAATGTGCAGTAGTACCAATATCAAACATCTTTACATTTATGAAAGTTTTGGGTTTCTTACACTGCTGATGAGAAAGTATCCATGACTATTTTATATATCTATCTATCACCCATCATTATTCACCATTCATTGGTTTGCATAAACATAATTTTCCGATAAGAAAGCCTCTGTGAAGCTGCAGTTATGCAGACTTGGAAGCTATTCAAATCGGTCTCTCAACTCTTTGTTTAATCTAAATCTAAATAAATTACATATTCAAGTTGAAAAATCTCATCAGCCATCTCTCTTGGACATGGAATAACCCCTGCCGATATTGGCTTCATTCTGTGCTCATGAAAGGTAACTCGGGCTTCAGTAAATATATTCTAAAGGCTGAAGAAGTCACGCTTCCTGTGCAGTTTATCTTGATTATTTAACGACCGAAAAAGAACGGATTTGGGTACACTCTTCTAGTCCTTTGGATCTTACAGAACCGGTCGGCAGAATACTGGACCTAAAGAACAGTGCAAGCCTCCCCCTGAACCTCTGGAGTTGCTATTCTCTACCTGTGGTTTTGCTGGATTGTCCATAGCACCTGCTGCCCAAAGCATGGGGTATGTTCCAACGGATGCTTCCCTCGGTGAAAAAGGATTCACTGACTGGTATGGATATAACGGATTCACCTGTCTCAAACTAGGATCCTGCAGGTTGCGAATACCCATGGCTGAAGGAGAATACTGCTTCCTAGATTCGCCTGTGAATTCCCTTCCTAAATTGGCATCTTCATTTTCAGGAGAATCATCAATGACTATCACCTCATGGTTAAAACTGGTAGCAACATAAGCAGAATTTAAGTTATGTTGTGGAGCAGCAGTACCTCTTTCGTCATTGTAGCTGAAATGAGAATTTGGTCTGTCAACAAAATTCTTCTGAGGATTAGAACTCTGCAAGTGATCCATTACATCTTTTGGTCCATGACATGGCAAGAAGGGACCAGTTAAACCTCCCACATAGTTATTATTAACATAATGATTCTCCGCTGGAGATTGTGAATTCCTATGGCTAGAACGACTACAATTTCCCAAACTTTCAGAAAGATTGACATCAACATGATTCATGGCTTCATCTCGACGACATTTGTTGAAGATGACAGAACCATTGGAAGTCATATGATATAAAGAACTAAAGTCCTCATCCGTCGTTATCATATTGCCTGTAGAATAACCACGTTGTGTCGAATAATTTGAATCTGGAGCAGTAGTTTTGAGTTGGGAAGATGAATCATCTTCCTTATTCACAACCACTAAGTTCTTACCCATCAACCGTAGCACAGGATTTGAGGGGGACTGGGTATGATGATGAGACGGAGACGATGAATTGGTGAAACCAAACTCGTGATGGCTAGGGAATTTCAATGCAGCATCTGAATATGTCCTCGAAGAAACAGAATCCTTAAATGAATCCAACATGGGATGCGCATTCTCATTGAACTTCAAACTTGAGCAACTGCTGGAAGAAGCAAACCCCAACTCAGGCCTGCTTTTTGGGTTGTAATTTATCTGTGATCCAACAGAAGGAAAAACGGATGGCCCCATGTGATGTTGTCTAGGGAGCGGAGCATGATATGTTATAGAATCATCCCAAGGGATTCTCTCCTTCTTTGAGCAACAACATGGTGATTGATCGTCTGAAAATTTCAGAGATTCTGCTACCATGGATTTTTTAGTATCTTTGCGGCTCAACATACCCAAATTAGTTCTCTCCGCATTTACCATGTTTGGTGCACATGAAAATGGGTTAATATCTCTTATCATTAGAGGCTTGGTACTGGTACTGTTACCATTAGATGGGACGTTGCTTACAAGCTTTTCAAGAACAGCCGAAGATCTGACAACTGAATTTGGTTTTGCGCAATCTGAATCTGAGGTTGTATGTGTATGCAAGTGAGAGATTGTAGAGGTTGCAGAAACAGGAGATCCTGAAGAGTCTCTATCGAGTAACACAGATCGATCTTGAGAAGATGGTAACCTGTTTGACGTTAATGAAGAACTAACAACATGAACATCTGAATTAATATCTTCCCCTGGACTCGGCAAGAAGAACCCTGGTGGTCCTGGTATAGATATCTGCTCACTCCCACATTCTGTGTGTTCATTTTCTGTAAAAGAGTTCCCCCCATCAACCTTATAAAACTCCACATTCGGTGCCATACAATTTCTTTGAATTACATCTATCACATTTCTGGAATATCTTAATTCTTGTTGACCATCACAAACAGTTTGTTCAGAACAAACTCTCCATGCTTCGCTTCCACATGATTGGTAACAGTTGGATCGAGCATTTGGAGGCCGAGGCTCCATATTAGCATCTTCCCCACTAAACGAAACTTCTTCAGCAGCATATATGTCATTCAATTTTTCCGGGGAAAAACTAGTGCTAAAATAAACTCCAACCTGAGAAGACAGTGTTGAAGCTTTGGGTTCCGACTCCAAACCTCCCAAAACTTTGGTTCTCTTCCTTCCAGATTTCTTTTCTGATTCTTGTTGAGACACCGCTACATCACTGTTGCACAAATCCATTGTTTTACTCCTTGCAAATTTGTTTGGTCTATTAGATTCATGACCCCCTCGGATTTGATCTAGGCTTCGGCAGTTGTTTTTCGAAGAATCATCCATCCGACTGTTTTGCCCATTCACATCCGACCAAACTGTTTTAACCTGCTTCCTTGTCTTCATCGTGGATCTATGCATGCAAGACTTTTTCAAGATACAGCTTTTCTCCCCCTCATAAGGTTTTGACTTAGAAAAAGATGGTTCAACTGATAAAACATTCTTTGTTGTAGTTGAGAGCAATTTGCATTTTGGCGAGACTCGATTACAACTATCGGAGGGGTTTACAGCCTTCCCCTTGGACAAACTGCCAGAGTTTTCAGCAATGGCTACACTTTGGACCTCTACTCTCTTGCTCCTTGGAGAAGTAACGGGATTTTTGGAAGTCCTTGACAGTTCCAAAGTACATCCAACATGTGCAGAAGAAGTGATACCCTCATCCAAGCAATTAAGACGATTTTCAGTGGCTTTCGGAGACCCAGCCACCTCTTTGTCAAATCTTGGAGTAGGAATTGGATTTTCCAATGAGTTATGAGGATTTTGGAGTATCTTTTCAGGAGAGCTGCTGAGATTTGACTGAATATTCTCGACTAATGGGTTTCGTGTGAGTGATGTATATCTTAAACCTCGAGAAGCATCTTTCCCATCAAACTTTGTAGACAAACCAGTCCTTTTAGAGCATACCCATTGCCTTAACTCACCATAACTGTCACGAGACTTTGGAAGTTCTGGCATAGAGTCCTCCTCAAAATTAACGTTCAGACCATCTTCCTCATCCCCAGTGCCACAAATCGGCTGAAAACAAATGAAAACATTATAGACGAGATCAATTAACAATTGCAATGCATGTAGAACATAATTCATTCTACTGTGAACTTGGAAGTTTACAGGTAACATGAAAGGAACATAGTTTCAATAACATGCAAAAAAAAAAAAAAAAAAAAAAAAAAAAAAAAATAGTAAGCTTATTTACATAAAATAGTTGCTAATGAAGGGAATAAAAAGATTAGAAAGCAGAAGAGAAAGATGAAGAGAGGCAGTGAAGTAACTGATAAGTGGCAAAGAAAATGCTTGACCTTATTTTCATAACATGGAGTTTTAAATCCATAAAAAAGACTAAACACAAAAAAAAAATTATAAATAAAAACTTATCAAGAACCCTGCTAGAGAAGAGGAGATATAATCAACAAAAGAGTAGCAAAGGCAGAAGGTAAGTAGATAAACATACCTCCGTTCGACCCAGCTTGAGAGAGCATATCTTTTTGTTTTGAGGCTTGAATTTCAGATGCTTACCATCTTTCGATCCAACACATTTAAACTTTCCAATCAAACCCATAATCTTTTCTTTGCTCTCATTTGTTGGTCTCTTTGCTTTGGAATCCTCACCTGATCTCGGAACTGGCACCTCATCAAGTTTTGATAGGATTAGAATTTTTCTACCATTTGAATCTAAATATACTGCACTTTCATCTCCAATATCCTCCGGATATGTTTGGGAGAGCCTTCGCCTTTTGCCTTCAGTATATACCTCAGCATCTGGTGTAGGAGTCCTTGACTCTACAGCCCAATTTGAACCATTTCTCCTATCGAGGTCTTCAAGAGTTGATCGTTGGGCAGTTTTGTAGATATCCACCATCAACCTTTTCTTCACCAGCTTTATTTTATGTTTGCTTAGCGTAAAATTCACGTCTAACTTGGACGATGTTGATCCCACTGCAAGGCACTGGTCAATGTGAGCATTCAAAGTGGTGTTTGAAGTAGACAAGAAGGTCTTACAAACAGGGCAGACTTTTGAAGCCATGGGTTCAGATATGATCGCTGTGTTTGACACAATATCTTCTATGCGATTGGGATAAGATACTACGCCCGATTTCTCAACTACTTTACACTTCCTAGAAGTTGGTTCAATGGTATTTCTGCTCTTCTTTGATGCTACTGGAACTTGATGTTCTTTTGAGGCTTTTGAAGAAGTGGTAGCTACTTCTCTGGAATAAGCAGCGACTCTACTTGCAGAAAGTCTCTCCTTTTTAGATAGAGTATTAGTAATTATTGTCGGTACAATTTCTTCTCCAATCTCATGCAAACCTGGAGACAAATCTTTGCCAGTAGGTCCCGATGTTAACTTCTTCGGTTCTTGCAACAGAGTTCGTGTTTGATCTGAAAGGCTCAAAACAGACTGATGATGTCGTTCACAAGACTTGAACTTTCTATGAAGTGATTCTCCATCTAAATTAACGTTCTCTTCATCCTTTTTGAGCGAATTAACTTCAATTAAATTTTGGTTACGAAGACAAAGGTTTCTTACTGAATCAGGAGGTTCGAAAGGTGGTAATGGATCTCTAACGCCATGCTTTAAACAAATATCTAGATACTCTTGAGGGAAAGGCCAGCTCTTCTCGATACCTTTTCTTCTAGCTGTAAACACATAATCTCTGCAAGAACACAAACCCAAACGGTCAAAGTTAAGTACTACATTATTGTTAAGTAAGACAAAATTCTTCACCTCAGTCTATTATCATATGCTAATTCTAAGACAAGAAAGAAGGAATAACCCATTAATCAGATAAACAAACCCATATTGAAACAGTAGACAAGTTCTCAAATTTTGGTAGAAGATTTCAGCAACCCCAGGTAAACTCATATAGGTAGAAGAACATAGTACAAGAACCATGGAAGAGACATGAAATGACATAAAACTAGATCAAATGAGAAACCAAAGAATTTTGTTAAGATCAAATTAGACCTGAAGGAGTTAGATTACTTGTTAATATGGGTGACTAGAACATTGATTGATGTAGTAGATTCAAACCCATCCAAAAAAAAAATAGAAAAGAAGAAAAAAGATAAAATTTTGGAACTATTCAATGGTTCATAAAATCAAACACCATGAAGCTCTAGATCTGGTTGAAAGATATAATCCACTTCCTTTCAGATAAGAAGAAAAAAGAGAATTGATGATCAAAGGTGGTTTTACCTTAAGGAGAAGGTGGGAAGGTGATGGTGATTATCATTATCAGTATGGCCTGACTTTAACAGATCTGTATGATCTTGTTGTTCCAAGGTAACTGTATCAGTTGTACCCGTTTCATGATTTTTCAGTCCTGAAATCTTGTGAGAAGAACATGAGAGATCTGGATTGTTGATCTCAATGGATAACATCTGAAGAAGAACAACTTATTATCTCTTCTTGTGCTGTTTCTACAACAGTACACAAGATAGAGCTTTCCTCCTTATTACAACTTATCTTATTATACTTAGTTTTCAGCAAAACATAAACTCTTCCAAAAATAAATCACCACTAGATTCCACTTCTCTTCAATTATCTATATCTATATATATATATATATATATATATATATATATATATATATATATGAGACCCTTTATATATAATCTGATATTCATCCACTATACTTCATTATCATCTATCTCTTTCATTTATTACCTGCAAAATATCAATGAAATCACAAGTTTTTTAGAAGACCCATGTAAAAATAAACGTTATTTTATGTGATGAAGATGAGTGAAGTTAGTAGTACTAGTAATTGTGGGTGGAAGAAAAACAAACAAAATCTTATGAAAAGAAGTGGATATCAAAAGGTCATTTCATGTGAGGATAACACCAGATGAAAAGCATTAAAAACTGTGAGAAAAGATCTCAAAATCATATGGAAGTAGTAGTTTCATATTCAAAATCCCATTTCATACTATTACATGAAGAAGAAAATCATAGATTCAAAATCATTAGTGAAGGTATAGATAGAGAATAGCCAAGACAGGCAAGAGAAGTTTTGATAAAATTAAGAAAGAAAATCATGAGATGGGTGGAGACAATCAATAGATATGATTCAGGAGAACAAATCAAAGTGAAAGCTAACCTATATATATATATATATATTTATGATCAGATACAAGATCAGTAAACCAAAGGGAAAAGATAGAAAACAGTACATGAAATCACATACAGTTCCGTACAGAATCAGCTATACCAGACCAAAAGAAAGCTGAGTTTTTCAAAAGAAATGAGACCATCAACAAATTTAAAACCAAACACAGAAAAAAAGAAAAAGGAATAAATCAATCTAAGATCTCGAAGAAAAGAATGGATAAATAACATGAACTTATACAAATTGCAAACCTTTTTTTAAGTGTAGAAGTTTTCTGCCCTCATGGGTTTGACAGAGAAAATCCATGAAAATTTTAGAAGTCTGAGACGTAAATAATAAGGACAAAGAAGAGATGAAGAAGCAGAGAGAAGAGAAGAAACAGCACCACCCACTCACACATCAAAGAGGTATCAGGTTCTCCACCAAAAGCAGGTTTTAATATGTACAATTAAGCAAGCATTAACCCTAACTAGTCATGGCCATTTATCACATCACATAAATATATACATACATACATACAACTCACTCAGTTCAGCTGAGATGGTAATTGATCAGAAAGAGAAACAAAGAAAAAAAGAGAAAGAACTGAAGGTCTGAAGGGTTTTTTTCTCTTTTTTTAATTAATTTTATAAGATCTGTCCGATCCTCTGCCCACTCGAGCAATTCTCTCTTCTCTGGCTATATTTTTTTTTAATGATTTTTTGTCGTTTTTCTCTCTGTTGTATTTTTGTGATTTTTGTTTCTATTTTTCTATGAGTTGTTTTGAGTTTGACAGTTTTTTCTTTCATATGTATGTTATATGCTATGGTGTACGATACATGCATGTGTGTGATATCATAAACATTGATATGATATCTCATCACGGCAGCCCCTTACTTTAGAGACTACTAATTATTCAAAATTATAAAGATACCCCTGAAATTTATAAGTTTTATACACATGCCTTGTTTTTGAAGGCTGATATAGGGGCTCCAATATTGATTGAGAGGCTCCTCCAATAAGACGAAATAGGACATTATAAAGTAAAACACAAAAACCCCTTATCCATAATATTTTCACAATACCCAAACCACCCCTCATTAGTAATCTTAATTACATTAATTAGTTAAGATTAATTTAAACTAATCATGATTAATTAAACATAATTTTTTACCTAATCAAATGATTTGAAAAAAAAAAAATTTTGAATTTGTGTTTTGTGGAAAGAAAAACTTGATAAAATTTAAGAAAATTTTGTCGTTTTTTTTTTTAAACCCTAGATTTTGATTCAATCAACCATAGTAGCATTTAGATACCTCTAGATTAAACTCTTGATCTTTTTATGGCTTAAATTAGATGAAATCAAGATTTGAAAGTTTGATTTTTGTGATTCAGAGAAAGTTACGATTGGGTTTCATGTCGAACCCAACCGTAACACCAAGAACACCGAAGAACACCATTTTTGCCCAAATTTACGGTTGGGTTTTCAACCAAACCCAACCGTAACTAATTTGTTCTTCATATTACGGTTGGGTTATTAAACGAACCCAACCGTAACTTCAAATGTAGGAGATGAAGATTCAATTAAAATTTACGATTAGGTTTTCAACCAAACCCAACCGTAACTAATCTTCAAACCCCAATTGTAAAATTAGATAAATATATTTTGAGATTTTTTTCATTTCTATCTTGTAGAGAATTGAAAGACGGA
>JAJJMC010031210.1:19830791-19898692 GCA_023531435.1 Papaver californicum
GGTCTAAGATTTTTTTTTAAAGATGAGCATGTATTTCATTGTGTTTATAGTTGGGAATATGTTACACTTACTAGCATAAACACGACAACTCTTCCTAGCTACTGCAGTAAGTTCTACTATCAATCTCATAAATCAGAAACCTTGTTGTAATATTATTACTGAGAGGCATTATTCTGAAACTCCGTAGTTGTAGGTCATATTCTCCAAAAGTGAAAAAGCCTCCATGAAATATTAGAGTAAAAAATACATCAAACCCAATATGTTTCATGGCATACAGTTATCAGAAAAATGGCAAATTTTATTTTCAGCAGGAAAATGTTAATTTTGTATAAGTTTTTTCATGTGAATAAAACGAAAACACTGGATATACAAGTCACCTCTACTGGTTATGTTAAATTTTAATTATCACAAGTATTAAAACAAAAAATAGATGCAAGGAGAAAATTTTCTCATAGCCTCTCGCTCACCCCTAAAATATAGAAATCTACCATTTGACATAGAAACTTACACTTTCTAAAGTTTAATTTAGCAATTAATAATAACATTACATACACCCGACTACTATTATTTATTGAAAAAAAGAATACACTAACAAGTATCGTATGATTCATCTCCATCACACATTTTGAAGCGTTAATTGGTAATAACTCTATAGTTCTCCCCTTTCCAATTCATTTATTAGTATATGTGTCTAATTCGGTTAATTATAAACAATATCATCGTTAATTATAGTTTATTAAAATTTAATAGAAATCTACGTAGTTGTTTAACCAAATCATTGGATGTATACGAATACTAAACATTACTTCATCTTTATTTGGGACAATCGACAAATTTTATTTCATTCATATAAAAATAGTGATTATATGTTTGCTGAATAATAAAAACATTAAAATACAAGATAATCAAAATCCTAATACAAATAAAGATATCAATTAGAAGTGCGAAGAGAAAGAGCGATAAGTCGCAAAGATATTAAATTTTCATTTTTGTAGATGGGAGAGATGATGGTATATTTTCGGAATCGATTACGACCATTTAATCTGATTGTAATATTCTTTGATAAGAGGTGCTAAAAGAAAGGAGTATTTTACCCATAAACTTGTAGATCCAAACGCACTTGTATGCTCTAAAATCCTTGGATATGGATCCAAAGCGATATCGTGTTCAATCGTTGATGTTTTTGAATCGAGAATAACAAACCACAAACTAGTCATCAAAATTTGAAGAACTCGCGCCACAACGATAAAGAAAAATTACCTTGAAATGACGAAGAAATATGTCGAAAGACGTCAAAAACGATGTAAAAATATCTTATTTAATTAACCATCTCCTAAAATTTAAAAAGAGAAAAATTATTTCTCATATCTGGTCTAAAAGGACCAAATTTAAGCAAAAAAATATGATAGTTTTAGGATTTTTTTAGAAGATCGAGAGAATAGAGACAAGAAGAGAGATTATTAAACATTACTAATATCGTAAAGAAGTTATTACTATGTCGAAAAAAAATAGCTTCAAACTAATAATGAATTTTTACATTCAATTCAACTCATCTAGCTAGTATATATAAAGCCACAGGCTACACATAAAATTTATGCAGTTAATACGGTGAAAAAGAAAAAACAATTACATTATTGACTTAAAGTTTTTAACTGGGATTAAACTGATAAGAGTTGTTAATCAACAAATTTTAGTCATAGGACTTGAATACCACATGTTAAACTCGGAAGGTGAAAACACCCCACATGAGGTGTGAGTGAAAAATATCAGGTCGCCATATGAATACTTCTCGAGACACGTTGCAAGATAAGAAGATAGATGAGAAGCATAAAAAAAAAACGTAAAAGTTGATTGCACCTGACCAAGACATTTACCACTTCAACTCGCTGAAGACACGTGGAAAGCAATCAAAACATCCGTCAGTCAAGTTTAGAATCAAGTTAGAGCATCTAATGCAGCCACGTAAAGTAGGAAACAACTGTAGAAGGAAAAACGACACACCAGGGTCTTGGACAGATCAGGGATCGGGATCGGGATAACCAATATCAAAGAGGTCACACGATACACATCGGGTGAATCAAGAAGAAAGACCAATCCGAGCAATGAAAAGGAATACTAAAGCAAAATAGCTTGAAAAACACTAGAATATATCTTGTAACTCACTTGTCTATAAATACCCAGATTGTATGAAAAAGGTTAGACATATTTTGGAAGAAAGAGAGTTGTTGAGAGAAGAAAGGCCTCTGAGTTCTTGAGTAGAGAGAAATTTATAATATAAGAATGAAAGGGTAAGATTTTGTAACTTCTTATCATACTAAAACATCATTTCCATAGACTGTTTCTTTAATGGTTGAACCACGTTAAAATTCATGTGTGTATATTTTATAACCATGAGATCATTTTGGATGTAGCTGCAGATTTTATGCAGTCATGATGTTTAATGTGATAGAATATATATCTATGTGTCAAAAAACAACAACTTAAAGATCCGAGATAAAGAAATTTAACATTTAATCGTGAGCATTACCTTGGTATGGCAGTCCGACAGGTTGAGAGTTGTAATGTTTTAGGCCAAAACAAGAAAAATTTGGGTAGTTTATTTTCCCTTTCATACATATTTCAATCATGCACTTTTTTTTCCCTTTTTTGCCAATGGAGTAAATCATAAAGCTTAGCTTTTATTAGCATTATTAGGGTATTATTTTCTATCAACGAAATGAATGAAAAAAGTGTTAAAATTAAAAGTGAATTTATTGCTTTTACAAAAAACTGTTGTGTTACCAAAATTATTTTGATGGGACCAAAAGGTCACTAGCCTATATTGTGGGTGGAAATAACAAATCCACTTTTCACTTCTATGTGAATGAGAAATCTTTGGTTTGTCCCACATGGGATAAACCAAGGATGAAGTCTATATATATTACCACGAAAATTGCTTCTAAGGGAAAAAAACTTGTGGATTGGATATGGACTAAGGGAATGGGCTAGTGGGCAAATTCACACATGTGCGGTGCTTCGCACCGAAGCACGAACGCGGGCTTGCGGAGCTTGCGTGTGTTTTTGCGTGAGCTCGGCGTATGCCAGCGTGTGCCTATCAAGATTCAACGGTTTTATTTTATTAAATTCCTTTAATAAATTTTACCGTTTCAATATTAATGATATTTATTATACTTAAATAAAAAAATCTTTTCATTAATGGTTTTAAATTCAAAACGAATTTCTTCTCCTATAAAAGCAGAAAAGGTTTTCATTTTTTCCTCACCCCAGTCACAGCCACTGACCTGACGACTTTTCCCCTCTTCCTGCTTTGTATGCGCACTACTTTATTTTTCATCTTCTTATACTGTTAAGTTCACAACGGGCCAAAGAGTTTTGCTAACTCGGTTGGTATCAGGTGGTTTTATCCTGAATTCGATTTGTTATCTCTAAAGGTATAGTAACACTTTTCTGAAGGTGTACCTGACAAATATCGAGTTAAGGGCAGTCTGTTGAACAGGCGACTCCATCTCTCATTGCTTGTGTGATTGTCTGAAGTGTGCTATCTGTTCTAACCCTTAACTATTTTCAAGCTTCTGTTTGGTTTGTTCACTGTTACATGAATTTTCTCCAACAAAAATTTTATGTTTCACAATCCTAAGTGTGATTTTTTTTGTGTTTTATTTGAGTTTATATTTTCACGTGTCAATAACGTAGAAGTTCAATTTCGCACTTCAAAAAATACTAGTTAAGTTTTACTAAAACTTGATAGACAGTATACTTCTCAGGAGTATTTTTACAACGAAAGAAAGTTCAAGGGGTTTTTAAATAATATCGTTTCTGAAACAATTAGGCATGAATGGACATCTTGTTTTTAAGATTGCATGCCCATTATCTTCTTTACAGGTTGATTAACTATCAAGAGGGGATTACCCTCATCACATATTGTAACGGCTAATTTGTGGGTTTGATTATTTTTCTCATTTTTTTTTGATGGAAATCACACTTCAGTTTGTTCAAACCAAAATAGTGATTACATGATTGTTTATACGATTATCAAAAACATTAAAATACAAGATAATTAAAACCCAAATACAAATAACGACATCAACTGCAAGTAAATCGTGAAGAGAAAGAGCCATGAAGCACAAAGATATCCAATTTTTATATAAGTAGTAGTGATGAATGATGGTGTGAACCGGAATCAACTCCGGCCATTTAAACTGAGTGTCTTCTTGGATAAGAGATGCTCCAAGGGAAATGGAGTATTTTCCCAAAATCTTGTAGATCTAAACGAATCTGGATGCCCTAAATCCCTCTTGTTGAAGATGAATCTAAGACGAAGCCGAGCAGAATCGTTGATGATCTTGATGAATCGAGAATAACAAACCAAGAAACACCTTAAAGATTTGAAGAATCGCTATTAGAACGAAGAGAAAATCGTCGTAAAGACGAAGAAAAAATCGTCTAAATAGCGAAGAAATGTGTCGATGGATACCAGAAAGAAAAAAAAAACTAAAAACATAAATTAAATTACTATTATTCGTAAAAACTAAAAATCCTTACTTAGATCTAGCCCAAAGGATGATGCATTTCATTACATCATTAGTTGGTAATTACTAGGGTTTTAATTAATTTTGACTATATATCTAAAAAGAGGAGTTTCTTTAGTCGGTCAATTAAGAGGAAAATTTCATTTTTGTCCGGTTTTTTTTTTTTTATCGGAAAAGAGGAAATTCATTGAAAAGAGAAGTTACTTAAGGGGGTACCTCAACCCAATGAATACAAAGACTTTAAGATTCATTTTCTCATATCACATAAATCATTAAGGATGGTTAGGGGATTCTCTAGCACCAGTTGGTTTGGAGATTTTGGGTTCGTGCTTATATTGTTCTTCTTAATAATCATTTTGATAGCGTTTGAGGTTAGCGCAACACAATTTTGAACTCATTTTCATAAAATACTTTCAAAATAATTGATTTATAATTTTGGTGTGATTGATGATATACTACGTATGTATATGAACATTGGGTTACGGTTTATAGGAAGCGATCCCTAATAACCTTCTTGACGGAATACGTTAAATTTTTTCGGAACGAATTTTGATTTCCTAGATCCACGTGGGGCTTTCTGGCGCAAGCGAATGGATTTGATTTTTTTATATTTTAATTTTGTTGTTGTAATATGGATGACATGATGTGAGATATGTTGGAGAAAATGAACTTATTATGTTTTGTTTTTTGGTCTTGGTGGGAATGGATCTTAGGACCAAGGGGTCACTAAATAAACTAGATCATTTTCACTTTAGTCCCACGTTGGAGAAACTAAAGATAAATCATCTCCTTATTACCAAGAAAGTTGCATCTAAGGGAGGGCCCTTAGGGATTTATACTATTTTGTGTATGGGAGAGGACTAAGGTTATGGGCTAGTTGCTGCAACCATACATTTCACACACGCACGGTGCTTCGCACCGAAGCACGCACGCCGCCGTCGTGGTCGGTCGCTCGGGTGCGGGTGCGGGTCAACCAAGAGTTATCTTTTTGAACAAAATATATTCTAAATTATTTCTTTAAAGAATTTAAAACTAAATTAAATTTTGTTTTAATGTGGGGGGCGTCTGACCCGACGAGATTTGAGCTGAATTAAAAAGTGAATAAATTGACCATTTTAATTCCGCTTCAAAATTTATGTCCGTGGTTCATGCGCGGAATTGATTCTCATTCAATTGTCATTAAAGTTATTCTCTTCTTCTGCCTGTAAAATAAAAACGAATTTTCTTCATATCAATTTACACCAGAAGCAGCTACTATCCTGACTTCTTTTCCCATCTTCCTGTTTTGTTTTGCGCACTGCTTGTTTATTTCCCTTCCATATATTATCTTGCTGTTAAGTTCTTGAGGGTGATTTGTATTGTGCTTATACAAGTCATAACGGGAAGTTCTACCCTGGACACATCTCCGTTGTGAGAGTATAGCATCTCTCATTCTTGAGGAGTACCCGCGGACTATTGTCTTAAGGACAATTTTCTGAGCAGGTGACTCTTTCCATTGTGTGATATCAATTCAGAGATTTCATTAACCTTAACATCTTCTTCTGTTTAGTATTTTTATTGTTGCAGACCCAACAATCTTAACACAATATTTTACTTCTTTTGTAACAATGGGTAAAAATGATGTTGACAGACCAGAAAAATTCAGTGGCAAAGATTTCAAAGATGGCAATCCAAGATGTTGTTTCTTTCTGAGTTTTCATATATTAGATGAATTAGTTCTGAAATTCTTTGATGGGACTTTGAATGATGCTGGAAATGAAAGGGAGTTGGAAAGTTGGGTTAGACAGAATTATATGGCAAAAAATCATATTCTGAATTGTCTAGAAGATGCACTATATGATCTTTATAATGCAAAAGACAACCTTTCTGCTTTTGATTTATGGGCTGCTTTAGAGGCAAAATACCAAGCTGAAACTGCTGGAAGTAAGAAATTTTTGGTAGCCAGGTTCCTGGAATACAAATGTCAAATGACAAATATGTGGTTTATCAATTCCTTGAACTTCAGCGTATTATCAATGAAATTCTTGCTGAAGGTATGGTGATAGATGAAACGTTTCAAGTGTCTGTTGTGATTGAGAAATTACCGTCTTCCTGGTCTGAATACAAACGAAGATTGAGACATAAAACTGGTGAAGTCAGTATGGTTGAATTGGGTAAGAAGATTCAAGTGGAAGAATTAATGTGCTCCAAAGACAATAACGTATCTTCTACAAGGGACATGTCCAACAAGGCTCATGTAATTGAACACAAGTCTTCCAATACTGAAAAGGGAGACGGCAGGTAACGCAACCCTAAGCCTGGTCATCACAAGAAAGGTATGTTTCAGAAACCCAAATCTGGCATTGATAAAATTAAAGGTATCTGTTATACTTGTGGAACTCCTGGTCATATGGCAATGCATTGTAGAAAACGTAAGGACTTTAATAAAAAGAAAACAATGCTAATTTGGTTGAAAACAACAAAACCGAGTTTTCTGGCACGGTGTCTGAAGTCAATTTGGTAACCAATGTGAGAGACTGGTGGGTAGACTCTGGTGCTACCAAGCATGTCTGTGGAAACAGAGACATGTTCAGCTCCTATAAGAAGGTAGGGGAAGGGGAGAAACTCTACATGGGTAACTCATCTGCAGCACAGGTTGCAGGAAAAGGCAAAGTTGGGATAAAGCTCACTTCTGGAAAAACTCTCACATTGAATAAAGTTCTTCGTGTTCCGGACATCTGCAAAAATCTTGTATCTTGTGGTGTTTTAGATGATAAGGGTTTTAAAATTGTTTTTGAATGTGGGTAATTTTTGTCACTAACGGTAAGGATTATGTAGGAAAGGGTTATAAGACTGAGGGTCTTTACAAACTTAATGTAACCTCTGATGAAACGAATAAAATTGATTCTTCTGCTTATGTTTGTGTGCCATTGAATGTTTGGCATGGTAGACTTGGAAATGTAAACTATAAGTCAATGCATAAAATGGCTAGCATAGGCTGCATACCCAAATTTAGTTTGGATAATGAACATAAATGTGAAGTATGTGTAGAATCAAAATATGCTAAAAAACCTTTTAGAAAAAATATTCAGGGAAATTTTAAACCCTTAGAATTAATTCATTCAGACCTAGTGACATGAAATCAGTTCAAACTAGAGGTGGTAAGAAATGGTTTGTAACTTTTACAGATGATTGTACGAGGTACCGTCACATATATTTACTTAAAGGTAAGGATGATGCCTTAGAAGCCTTTAAGATGTATAAACTAGAAGTTGAAAACCAAATGAGTGCTACCATTAAAATTGTTAGGTCTGACCGTGGTGGTGAGTATGTAATTCTTATAGGAGATTTTTACATAGAACATGGCATTATATACGAAGTAACCCCTCCTTATTCACCACAATATAATGGTGTGTCTGAACGGAAGAACTGAACCCTTAAGGAGATGATGAATGCCATGTTCAGTAGTTCAGGATTACCTGCAAACTTGTGGGGGGGAGGTCGTTCCCTCAGCTTGCTATGTCTTGAACAGCGTACCCTTTAAAGGATCAGACAAAACTCCATATGAGTTATGAAAAGGTAGACAACCTTCTTATGCATACTTTAAAGTGTGGGGGTGTTTGGATAAGGTTCCATTCCTCCACCTAAGAGAACCAAGATAGGACCCAAAACTGTTGATTGTGTCTTCATAGGGTATCCTAAACATACTATTGCATATAGATTTATGGTTGTAAGTTCTGAAATTTCTGAAATTGGTGTGAATACAATTATGGGATGTAGGGATGATGTGTTCTTTGAAAATGTTTTTCCATTGAAATATGATTCTCGCATGATATGTGTTGATCCCCTAGATGTCCCTTTAACTAGTCAGACATTACCTTTAGAGGAAGATGAATATGAATTTGAGCCTAGAAGAGGTAAAAGACTTAACAATGAAAAATCTTTTGGGCCAGATTTCATAACATGCTTAGATGAGACTGATCCACAGACTTATAGAGAAGCCATGACTTCTTCTGAAGCTCCATGGTGGAAAGAATCCGCCATTAGTGAAATGGATCCCATTATACAGAATGGTACTTGGGAGATTGTAGATTTACCTCTAGGGTGTAAACCCATAGGTTGTAAATGGATCTTCAAAAAGAAACGTAAGGTAGATGGATATGTGGAAAACTACAAAGATATATTAGTAGCTAAAGGCTATAAACAGAAAGAAGGTGTAGATTTCTTTGATACTTATTTACTTGTTACGAGAATTACTTCCATTAGGATGTTAATTGCTATTGCTGTCATTCATAATTTAGAGATACATCAAATGGATGTAAAAACAGCTTTTAAATGGTGAATTAGATGAAGAAATTTATATGGACCAACCTGAGGGATTTGTAGTGAAAGGTTGTAAAAACAAAGTTTGTAAACTGAAAAAATCTTTGTATGGTTTGAAACAAGCACCTAAACAGTGGCATGAAAAATTTGATCATGTAATGATTTCTAGTGGTTTTAAAATCAATGAATCTGACAAGTGTGTTATACTAAACTTGTGAATGATGCATGTGTGATTGTATGCTTGTATGTTGATGATATGCTTATACTTGGTACAAACATCTAAATGAGAATTTTGACATGAAAGACTTAGGCCCCGCTGATGTGATCTTAGGGATAAAGATTAGAAGAAATTCTAATGGATATAGTCTTAGTCAATCTCGTTATGTTGAATCTGTGCTTAAAAAATATAATCAATTTGATAGTAAACATGCTTGTACTCCGTATGATCCTTGTTGTGGAATCAAAAAGAATAAGGGTAATGGAGTTTCACAACTTGAATATTCACGTGTTATAGGAAGTATGATGTATTTGATGAATTGTACGAGACCAGATATTGCTTATGATGTGAGTAGGTTGAGTAGGTATACCTGTAATCCAGGGCAGGAGCATTGGGATGCACTTATTAGAGTGTTAAGGTACTTGAAGTACACTTTAAACTTTTGTTTAAATTATGAGAGATACTCTACTGTCCTTGAAGGATTTTGTGATGCAAACTGGATTTCAGACTCAGAGGTGTCTAAGTCTATGAGTGGATATGTGTTCACTCTAGCATGTGGGTCTGTATCTTGGAAGAGTTCCAACCAGACATGTATAGCTCGATCCACTATGGAATCGGAGTTTATTGCTTTAGATAAAGCAGGAGAGGAAGCCGCTTGGCTAAGATGTTTTTTAGAAGACATTCTTCTTTGGAATAGGCATGTGCAGGCTATATCTATACATTGTGATAATCAAGCTGCAATATATAATGCTAAAAACAACAACTATAATGGGAAGTCTATACACATTCGTAGAAGACATAATTCCCTAAAACAACTAATCTCAACTGGCGTTATTTCTGTGACTTTGTGAGGTCTAAGGAGAATATCGCGGACCCTTTGACGAAAGGTTTGTCCAAGGAGATAGTTAGTAATGCATCGAGGGGGATGAGGCTTAAGCTCATTAAATAAACTTGCCATGAAGGATACTCAACCTTGCTGACTGGAGATCCCAAGATCAAGGTTTTGAATGAGACAACTAATTTGTGGTGGGTTAAAGGAAACACTATCAGAGAATTTCATTCTATGTCCCTTCCCTATGGTATAGACGTGATAGTGTGACTGCATGAGAATGATGACTATTTATTAAGTCTTAATGAATTTCATAGTTTCAATTTAAGATTGAAGTGGGGTGTAGCAGTAAACACTCTTGATAGAACTGACCTATCTGAATGAGGAAGTGGGCTGCTTCCTATGAGAATTGATCTGATTCTCTAGAGCATTCTGAGAAACGGGATACGTCCAGGGCCAAAATGGACACAATGGCATGAACTTGACAGCACCTACAGTGATATCACGCGTGAGTTATTGATGAAATACACCAAACGATGGCAGTTCAATACATCGCGTTCACTGTCCATCAAGTTGCCCGGTAGTTTCTCACTAAGCAAAGGTTCCAGACCTTATGGACACCTATTGCCTATAGTGGTATTTCTCACTTTCTGATTTCTGATTTTAATCGGGTTTTCATTCATGTGGGGATTGTTGGAGAAAATGAACTTATTATGTTTTGTTTTTTGGTCTTGGTGGGAATGGATCTTAGGACCAAGTGGTCACTAAGGAAACTAGCTCATTTTCACTTTTCTGAATGAACTTTTAGTCCCATATTTGAGAAACTAAAGATGATTCATCTCCTTATTACCAAGAAAGTTGCATCTAAGGGAGGGCCCTTAAGGGTTTAGACTATTTTGTGTATGGGAGAGGACTAAGGTTATGGGCTAGTTGGTGCAAGCATACATTTCACACACGCGCGGTGCTTCTCACCAAAGCACGCACGCCACCGTCGTCCGTCCGGTCGGTCGGCTCGGGCTCGGGCTCGGTCTCGGGTGCAGGTGCGTTTGCGTTTGTGGTTGTGGCTGTTACTGTTGTTGCAGGTGCGGGCGTGGATACGGCTACGGGTCAATCAAGACTTATCTTTTTGAACAAAATATATTTTAAATTATTTCCTTAAAGAATATAAAACTAAATTAAATTTTGTTTAATGTGGGGGGCGTATGACCCGACGAGATTTGAGCTGAATTAAAGAGTGAATAAATTGGCCGTTTTAATTCCGTTTCAAAATTTATGTTCGTGCTTCACGCATGGAATTGATTCTCATTCAATTGCCATTAAAGCTATTCTCTTCTTCTGCCTATAAAATAAAAACGAATTTCTTCATATCAATTTACACCAGAAGCAGTTACTATCCTGACTTCTTTTCCCCTCTTCCTGCTTTGTTTTGTGCACTGCTTGTTTATTTCCCTTCCACATACTATGTTGTTGTTAAGTTCTTGAGGGCGATTTATATTGTGCTTATACAAGTCATAACGGGCAGTTCTATCCTGGACACATCTCCGTTATGGGAGTATAGCATCTCTCATTCTTGAGGAGTATCCGCGGACTATTATGTTAAGGATAATTTGCTGAGCAGGTGGCTCTGTCCATTGTGTGATATCTCAGAGATTTCATTAACCTTAACATCTTCTTTTATTTAGTATTTTTATTATTGCAGACCCAACAAGATATATTCTGGTTAAATTCATGATTGTTTTTATTAAAAGAATTAAAAAATAATTTTGTTGCTTTGTTGCATACTTAGTGTCAAAACTCAGTCATATTACGAACAAAATTCCACATTTGGATGTACATCAATGAGTTGATCGTCCTAATCCTAGAAAATTGTTATGGATGTTTTAGTTAGTCACTATGCTTAATTCTCTTTTTAAGATGTAACAAATCACAGTTTCCAAGTTATATAGTTATGTACTGAGTTGATTGTCAATAGCTTGTATTCCTTAATAGGTTCTGGTATGATTCATTTTATGATAAATGTGAAACATCTTCACGAAGGTTTTGTATAAATTATATAATTTTTGAGTTATATAAGTATTTTTTTTAAATAGTTTATATTGATATTGAATCTATAAAATATATGACAATTTTAAATATATCTTGAATATCTTGTTTTCAACTTAGGATCAATTAATTTACACTTTAATATCTTTTATAAAAATAAACATTTATTTTTTATATTTCTAGAGTGACAAACCTCATTCTATTTAGAATTGTTTTTGATTATGATATAAATTTTTCAAAAAACTATCATATTTTTTTGATTTTCTGATATGATGGTCAACTACATGTTTGACCTTAGTCTTAGGGTAGTAGTCATGATAAAAAAATCCTTAAAAATTTATATGTAATGTAGTTGTCAGTGAATATTTTGAATATATAATTATACCAAATTTTAGAGGTCGTGTGAACACCGTAAAATTATAAGAGTACACCTCGATATGTTTTGGTTTTGTAAAACAATATCGAGATCTTCATTTTCTAGAATGAATTATTGATCTTTAACGGTGGATCTAATTTCTCTAGTTATTTTCATTATTTTACGGTTCTAGTATTTTAAAAATCACAATTAATAGACGGTTAGATTTTTCTAAATGATTTTAAGTATCAATGGCTAGGGTTTTATTTTCAAAAAGATTTAAAAGGTATAGGAAATAAGGTAATTTAAAATATTATATCCCATATCTTCTTTGATAAATTGACTCAATCAACAAGATTTTAACCAAATGAATGGGCCAGACTGGAAACATAATTATAAGCACATTTTAGAAAGTTCAGAAGAAAAAAAAAAAGTCATTTTATTTTTTCGGTTCTTAATTTAAGGAAATATTTGAGATAATTCTCTATTCTGAATGATGTTATAGCTGTTATATTTTCTTGGCAACATTTACCAATGACAAGCCCGAGCATGGCATTATTCGACGTAACAAAGTTTCGCACACCCAAAAGCGAAGGTCACTCGCCCCGCCATGGACTTGTAAGACGGAGAGAGCCCGGAGCAGCCGGCGACAGGCTTTCCAACAAGGTAAGAAAGCGCTCATTCAGTATTGAGTTCATAAATTGGACCAAGGGGGTCATATCTGGTTTAGGCGGCGTTCAAACGTTATTTCGACAAAGTACTTTGATTCTATTTCTCCATCCGAGTAGGCCAGTTGCCATTCTCAGTATACTTTTATACATGATTCCAATCCCAATCATTTGGGAATTGGGATGTATGGAATTAAAAAGAGTACTAGGGTTTTTGGTAGTAAGTCAAAATCGGCTTGTCAAGTGCTCGATATCAAAATATTCCTTACCAAGATGTAATGGTAAATTGAAAAGGCTTATACTTCCAACGACCTTAGAATGCTTTGTTTCATTTTATTTATTTTTTTCGTTTAATTCTTGTTATCGGATGAGTTGTTTTTTATATTTTTATGGTATAAATCATTCGCAGCCGTTTCTTTGATCAGTATATATCTATTTATTTATCGATGAAAATAATAATAATATAAAGAACCAACTTTACAAACTTTGTTTTATAAGAATAAAATATGAAAAAAAATTTGAGTTCTGATTCCACTTATAAGTTGATAATATAAAGTTTTAAGCTTTTAAGCTAAATTTTATGAAATTTTCTCGCTACATACCAAGCTCTAGTACTATGTAATTAATTTCGGCCGAAATGGCCGAAATTTCGCCGAAATTTCGGATTTCAGGGTGAAACGAAGGCGAAATCCGAAATTTCGGCCAACGATATTTGACCAAAATATCGACCGATATGGACGATTTTTTTTTTTTTGAAAAATCAAATTTTAAAAGGAAGTTAAAAAAATATAAAAAAAATATATTTTTTAAAAAAAAAATAAATCCTTGTTTTAGGGTTTCAATTATTACTCATATTTTTTATGATATGTTAGAATTATATATGTATATGATAATATCTATAATTAATCTAATGATTTCGATTAGAATTGTAATATCCTTGTTTAATTAGCATTTTAGACGATGAACTTTGAAGTTGTTCTTGTTTTTCTTATGTTTCCAGTTTGAACTTTGTATGAAATCTATGGATCTATATATTTTAGATGATTATTAGTTTTTCTTTCTAAACTTTGTGAAAAAACGTTTGTTATAACGTGTTAAAATATATTTATAATTATAAAATGTGAACTAGTATTTTTTTCATAAAATTATAGGTATAAAATATATGGACCGATATTTCACCGATATTTGAACCGAGATTTCCCCGATATACCGGTGTACCAGTGTATCACCCTCAACCGGTACGAACCGAAATCCGATATGTAACAACCTTACTCTAGTACTAGGATAAATTTTGAAGGTGTTATCATTAATCTATTACAGACAATTATGGACACATTTATTGCAGGTATATGTAATCATGTTTTGTTTTCTTCTCTTTTTAATAAAATCCTAGAAAAATACCCGTTAACCGGCTCATTCTCTTATACCTAAGAAAAACCTAGTTGTTTTCTAATAATTCTTTAGACAGTTGATCTTAATTTAGTAATTATTCTATTAAATCTAAAAATTTCTTGCTATTAGATGACTTTTATCTTCATTATTCAAAGATAATCAAGTACTTGAGCAACATACGATTCAAAGATTTGTATGTGATTAATTATCAAATACCCCCAAACTTATTATTCTATTAAATAGGTAATTAAGTATTTGAGCAATATTACATCGTCCATGTGACAAAAATGTGTTTATCTTCATTATTCTCGAACCGCACCCGCTAGTTTTGACCCGATCCGCACCCGACCCGTCGAGAAACGGGTCGGGTGCGGGTGACACCTTCTCTCACCCTACCCACCCCTTCAACCCGTCAGAAAATCCCTTATTTGCTGGCCCTTGGATTAGATAGGGTTGTTTCATCTTGGCCGTTGATTTGATACGAAAAGAAAGTCTCTTCTGTTCTGTCTTCTCTCATTCTGTTCTGTTACTTCTGTACTTCTGTGTGTCTCTTAAGTCACATGGGCGATGTAATGTTACTCAAGTACAACAAGTATTGGGGAGAATATGAAAAAATGAATTCGTTGATGTTTATTGCTGTACTTCTGGATCCACGAGAGAAAGAACGAGGATTGTATGTGACTGTTGAAGATTTTAGTTTTAAAACTTTAATTTTATTGTATAATTTTGAATGTTAGGACTTAGATTTTAAGATGATCGAATGTTGGTTAAAATAGTTTATCAGGTGACGCGCGTCAGGATCAAAAAAATAGCCAAGTCATGAAAAAATTTATATTGAATCTGATTGGATGACCCGCACCCGACCCACCAAAATGATGATCAGATCCGACCGAACCCGTCCTACGCCGGGTTGGATACAGATAAATATTACAATCATCCACCAACTGACGGGTCAGGTACGGATGGGACCAAACTTCCACCCGACCCGATATACAGCCCTGCTCGCTACACACGGAGAGTTTTAGGGGAAATTACCTATTTCTCGTATCATAACCTGATTTAATAAAGTTCCTCGTGTTTTGTCAAAATCCCACTGACTTGGTCAAGTTTTCACCTGACAAGAAAATATAATTACATGTTTACCATACTTATTATGTACCACCATACAAGGGCTAATAATATCATTACAAACTAGTTTGTCGTTTTTCCTTTTATTCTCTTAAATCTGAGTTAAACACACCAACAACTCTACCATCACCAACATCAATATTATATGGTCTTATCTCTTCAATTGATTACTCAGCAACACCATTAGTACTTAAACCATGATCAACTTCTGAAAATTCGAAATTATGTTTGAAATTTTATCCATTAAAGAAATTGAAATGACGTAAATTTAAAGTGTGGGTTTTGAGTTTGGAGTACGAATACTATAAAAAGAAGAAGAAGATTGGGAAGAAGACAAGTATGTTGTGTGTTAAACTTGTGGATTGATGGAGGAGATAAACAAGTATTAAGAGTCTGCGATAGATTACGAAATATGGGGTTACTATCAAGTCTGAATTTGGAGTAAAGAGTAACCCTTAAAAGGGATGTACATCATCTTGGATTTCCCGTCTCTTACAGTCAGTTGAAGACCACTTCTTCCTGCCATTTGAAATGTATTTGAAAGTTGAAGATTGCTTAGTATTTTTAAAGCTATTGAATTCCGGTAGTGTTAATAAGTACGGGTTGCATCATAGATGGGTTTAATGCAAAAAAAGGGGTCTTGCAAGATAAGTTAAGTATTCTCGAAAGATTATGAGATGTTTTTGAAGTTTAGATAAGGAGGTGTTTTAGGGTGAAAAACTAATATACTGAAAATAGTATTTCTGTAGGTATGAGAGAACAAAATCGTACAAGACGAGCCTAAACCATAAAATGATCATTCACGTCTTGCTTCCGTCTCAAAGATGGAGATGATGGGTGGATCTTAGAGTGTGAAACAGAAAAGATTGAGAAATCATTGTCTGATAAAAATGGTAGTGTGTAGTTAAAGACTAGATTATAACTAGGATAGATCTCTGTTATGTTCTTGTCAAATAGATGAAGCCATCTATTTTATAGTCTTGTAGTGAACGCACTGATTTCTTATAAGTTGTGAAAAAATAGAAAAGTGATGATCATGGGGATTGTAGTGGAGTCATGTCCGCTAAGTCAGGAGGATTGTATGACCACTACTCCCTCATCCTCTCAACTGCTCCTAATTGTCCACTACTTATTACCCTCTCGTAGTGGATGTGTTATCACATCGCACGTTGTTGTAAACCGCCAGAAAACACCCCAATGAGAATCCCCATGTAACACACTTGATGTCCACTACTTAGTGAGGCAAGTCGCTCAATTCACTAAGTGGCTAAGTAGACTGATTAGTGTCAAGTCTAGTCAAAATAATAAGTTTTGTAGTCATGCACTAGTTTAAAATTAGCATGGCATAAATTTGAAAATGTTTGAAACCAATATTATGTGAAAGTCCCCAAGAACGGAGCATGGCGTTCTCAAGAACTTAGGCAAAAGGGTTGGTGAACTGTTCTCGAGAACCGTTGTTGTAGAGCCAAAGATTTTGTAGAAGTCCTCGAGAACCAGGCATGAAGTGCTCAACATGTCCTCGAGAGCTAGGGTAGGGTGTCAGTGACACAAATTGGTTGGCGCTAGCTTGGAGCTAGCACCGTAAAAACTCCTGCGATGGCATTAGGAAAGCGCCATGGTTAAAATGGGTGTGTCTCTAGCAATGAGAGGAATGACACTGGACTAGACCAGCACCAAAAGCTAGTATGATACTCCCTTGAGGACCGGACATTGGTCCAAGATGCGTCCTCGAGGATCAGTTAAGGTTTTGAGAACGCTTCCTCGAGGAGCGGCTATTGAACTAGGACACATCCTCGAGGATCGATTATGGAGTTATGTCGCGTCCTCAAGGGACGGACATTGAACTAAAATGTTTCCTCGAAAACAGGCATTAAGCTAGGACGCTTCCTCGACAACAATGCATTAAGATATGATGCGTCTTCGAGGATCACGCATTAGCTAGTCCCATGATATGACCTATTTGAATGTTGTCTCTTATTGCGTATAAAAATCAATTAATGTTGTTTGAACATTGATGCACATTTGAAACGAGTTCAAGGAATTCAACCTTGGAAGTTGTGCGACTTGAGACTAGTTCGATACGATATATATATATATATATATATATAGAGAGAGAGAGAGAAAGAGGCTATGTGATCAATATAGAACATATGTAGCTATTTCTAAAGACCGTACTCTTAATTCTCTTGCGAAATATATGTAGAACTACATAATCCATGTTTTGATACAAAGTCAGAAATATGCGCAGATATTTCTGTATTCTTGTTGTTGGGCAGAGGGAAAATTTATAATTATATCTCTTGTCAAAAATCCACCATCAACTAGAGGGACGTTGTGTACGAGTTCGCTTCATCTTTTGATAGAGTCTAGGCTCGAAAAATCAATTCAAAACTCATGTTTCATACTGTGATAATAACCACCAAGTGATGTCGTTGTCGTCGATAGTGTGATGAATAGAGAGAATTTCATTGTGATTTTAGAATTTGTGTCAGTTTAGAATTAATTGATGGGTAGTTATCCTTATTCAAGTTTGCAGGTGAAGGAAAAGCTCTAAATTGAGGTGCAAACACCAACAATTGACACCTCTTCATCACCAGAAACACGTTTGGAAGGTGTTCAACAGAATACACAAACCTGTTCACTAACATGGACTCCAACTATCTGCAACACCTAACACCAGTTCACGCCCAGACAACAACAAGACCTGAACATAGTTGCACCAGCAACTTGGTTATTGTAGCGGGTTTGATCAATTGATTAACGTATGAGATTTCTTTTTCTTCTACAGATTTTTTTGTAGAACACTAAAATTAAGGATTGCAATATTGATTTTTCCATTCCTCATATGTTAGTTATTAATATTGACAATGGGATTTCATAATATTTGTTGTTGAATTATAATAATTTGTAAGGGTTTTATCAAAAAAATACAGGGAAGAAAATGAACAACATCAGTGAATTTGGGTTTTCATTTAGCTCGGCATTGACTCACAACTTAACTCGTTAATGATTCAAAACTGACTCATTATCCCAACTCAATCCTAGTAAGACGATTCGGGAGTTTATTGTTTTCCTAGGCACCAACTAGGCACTAACGGATGTTAATCGTTTTTTTTTTATAAAAAAAAACGGGACAAAAAAAGTCAAGCTAGATGACATAAATAAAAGTTAAAAAAATATAAGCATTTCGTTTATATACTTTTGAAGCAGGGGAGTTTTATTCAAATCCCTATCCCTTTTCCAAGAATATAACCATCAAAATAGTCTACCTTCCTTCTTTAATTTCAGCCCAATTTTATTTATTGCCACAGTTATTGATCACTCTTTAAATAAAATAAGGATTACTTCAACCAAATTGATGGAATATGATCTTAGATAACCATTCAAATTCGTTCTCGACTAGGTATAACTGGAAATATCAAGATTCTATTCACACTATTTATTCTTTTGAATCTTTCTTTGTATTTATTTTATATATGTAACATATTTGTTTACCTTGAAAACGTTTATTTATATAAATTTGGATAAAATATCGTGCAAACATTTATAAGCTAGTATAAATCCTATATTCAATTGAATTAAAATATGATAACTTCATACGTATTGATCCATAAAAATCGAATAGCGCTAAGCTTGTAAGTTTGATAGTGTCATAAAAAATTCGCAATAAAACAGTTTCAAACATAACAATCGGTTCCACATGTTATTATCGTTAGAACTCGTTTGGTTGTATGAATTGGAGACCTAAGAATTTAATCATTGGGTAATTAATCGAACTCATGGAAATGAATTCATATTTAAAACATTAATGTTTGGTCAAAGTAATTCAGGTAATTTTATTTTTAAAGCCTGACATAGGGGCTCCAACATTAATAGAGGGGCTCCAAGTGGAGGCGAGGTGACCCAATTTTACGATAAGGGATGTCCTAGGGGTAAAGTTAAATATCCATTTTACCCTTTATCTAATAAAAAAAAGATAAATTTGTCCTTTAATTAAAATCTTTCCATCTCCTCCATATCTTCTCCTTCTCCAGTTTAATCATAGTAGAATTTTTTTTTTTTTTTAAAACCTAGATTTTGATTCAATAAACCATAGTAACATTGAGTATACCTCTAACTTATACTCTTGATGTTTTTATTGCTCAAATTTGATGAAATCACGATTTGAAAGATTGATTTTTTGTTATTCAGAGAAACTTACGGTTGGGTTTCATGTCGAACCCAACCGTAACCCTAAGAACACCGAAGAACACCATTTTTTCCCAGATTTACGGTTGGGTTTTCAACCAAACCCAACCGTAACTTGAAGAACAATGATGAACATCATTTTTGCCCAAATTTACGGTTAGGTTTTCAACCAAACCCAACCGTAACAAATCTTAAAACCCAATCGTATAATTAGATAAATAGATTTTAAGATTTTTTTCATTTCTATCTTGTAGAGAATTGAATGACGAAGCTAACCCAAAAAAAATGAGGTCAATCGGACATCGTATGAAGGAGTTATGATCAAAACGATGAAATGTATCCAGGAATATTTACGTTGGGTTCGCCAATAAACCCAACCGTAAATTTGAGATTTTTGGGCTTCATTGAGCCCAAATATACGGTTGGGTTTATTGGCGAACCCAACCGCAACTATTCATGGATACAAATAGATTTCACCGTTTTGATCATAACTCCTTCATACGATGTCCGATTGACCTCATTTTTTTTGGGTTAGCTTTGTCTTTCAATTATCTACAAGATAGAAATGAAAAAATCTTAAAATATATTTATCTAATTTTAAGATTAGGTTTAAAGATTAGTTACAGTTGGGTTTTGGCTTAAAACCCAACCGTAAGTCTGGGGAAGGTTTATTCTTCATATTACGGTTGGGTTTTTAGGCATAACCCAACCGTAAATACATGTTGAAATTATAAAAAAAAACTAACAGAATAAGTTACGGTTGGGTTTTAACCCAAAACCCAACCGTAAATTCTACTGGATACCACAAAATTGGATTCTCTAATTTGTGTGATTTTCAGTTTTTTTTGTTTGAATGACCCAATTTACCTTCAATCTAGTTAAAATGATTGAATAAGTTCACTTTTTTGATTTTGAAACCCAAATTTGTCTTTAAAACTCAATGCTCCAAGGGATGGCTTACGGTTGGGTTTTAAGGCAAAACCCAACCGTAAATATGGAAAAAATAATGGTGTTCTTCATTTTTCTTCGACTTACGGTTGGGTTTTAAGGTAAAACCCAACCGTAATTGGTTAATTCTTCATATTACGGTTGGTTTATTAAACAAACCCAACCATAACAAATCTTTAAACCCAATCGTATAATCAGGTAAATAGATTTTAAGATTTTTTAATTTCTATCTTGTAGAGAATTGAAAGACGAAGCTAACCCAAAAAAAATAAGGTCAATCGGACATCGTATGAAAGAGTTATGATCAAAACGATGAAATGTATCCAAGAATATTCACGGTTGGGTTCGGCAATAAACCCAACCGTAAATTTGAGATTTTTGGGCTTCATTGAGCCCAAATTTACGGTTGGGTTTATTGGCGAACCCATCCGTAAATATTCCTGGATACATTTCATCGTTTTGATCATAACTCCTTCATACGATGTCCGATTGATCTCATTTTTTTTGGGTTAGCTTCGTCTTTCAATTCTCTACAATATAGAAATGAAAAAAAATCTTAAAATCTATTTATCTAATTATACGATTGGGTTTTAAGATTTGTTACGGTTGGGTTTGGCTGAAAACCTAACCGTAAATTTGGGAAAAAATGATGTTCATCATTGTTCTTCAAGTTACGGTTGGGTTTGGTTGAAAACCCAACCGTAAATCTGGGAAAAAATGGTGTTCTTCGGTGTTCTTAGGGTTACGGTTGGGTTCGACATGAAACCCAACCGTAAGTTTCTCTGAACAACAAAAAATCAATCTTTCAAATCGTGATTTCATCAAATTTGAGCCATAAAAAGATCAAGAGTATAAGTTAGAGGTGTACTCAATGCTACTATGGTTTGTTGAATCGAAATCTAGGGTTTAAAAAAAACGACAAAATTTTCTTAAATTTCATCTAGTTTTTCTTCCCACCAAACACAAATTCAAAAAAATAAATAAATTCAAATCATTTGATTAAGTTAAAGATTATGTTTAATTAATCATGATTAGCTTAATTTTTTAATTAGTTAGTTTAATTAAGATTAATTAATCAGGGGTGGTTTAGACATTGTAAAAATATTATGGATAACGGGTTTTTGAGTTTTACTTCATGATGTCCCTATTTTGTCTTATTATTTGAGCCCCTCTATTGACATTGGAGCCCCTATATCAGGCTTCTTATTTTTATCCCAGTGTATAATTCTGTTGTATTTGGATGTGTGCAATAAAATTGCGTTGTTTCGAGATTATGAAGATTCCAACTTCTTAATTATCAAGAGTTGATGCAACATGTTTAGCTCAAGGAGGTGAACTCATTTCCAGAACATTGGATTACCGGGCTGCAATTCTTTGAATTAAACGTGCTATCAATATGATGTTACTGGATGAAATTATTCATCCAGCGTGTTTGTAGGAAGACCGATCTCCTCTTTCCAGTTCCAACTCTAAACACTGATCAATTTCATTTGACCATTGTCTTCTCTCCCCTTAGCTAGACGTTTTGCCACTCTTCATAATAACACGATTTTTTTTCTTTCTTTTTTGGTAATTATAATATTACGATTTCTTAACATTCGCTAAAACTTATCCTATTTAATGGTGACATATATTTCCTTATCACGTGACGTGATCAGGTAGACATAAGATAGTGCTTGCAATAAATTAGAGTTGTGGAAAAAAACCGAACAACACTAAACTACTTATGTATTTTCAAACATGGGACCATTAATGCGTTTTATGTGGTTGTCTATTTCAGGAGGAAAACAAACACCTAAACCATGATCTCATCATCCTATGGAAGAAATTTCACTTCCACTGATTATCATTTAATTTGATTTCTCAAATCTGTATTAATAAGAAGTTTACATTATAACTTCCTGAACGTCATAATCTGTAGAAAAAGCCTTATTGTTTATTGATAATTTCGTTTTCTATTCTTATAGTTGGAATGAAACTAGCTAGGCCTAGGAAGAGTTATATTGATCTCTATATTTAGTTAGACAATGTTGTACAATGTCGTGCGATATTCACAAGGATTTTCTTTTTCTTTTTTTTAAAGCAGATATTCACAAGTTCATTGATTGACATTTAATTTTATAAATTTATTTATTATTTATTCCTGCAAAATAAATTTTGCAAATATACATCAATAGTGAATGCGATCCTAAAAGTATTTGATCTTCTAATTTCATATACTTCTTCGTGTTGTATTTTTATCATAAAGAATAGATAATAGTATTTGATCTTCTAATTTCATATACTTCTTCGTGTTATATTTTTATCATAAAGAATAGATAATCAACGCAGTTATAAAAGATTTGTACCAATAAAAAGTTCAAAATAACTCATTGATAATAGTAAAATTGTGGGAAAAAAAATAAAAAATCAAAACACTCGTATGCAGTTGACAAGTGTTTTGAGACACACTTTCATTTTTAGGATGGATCGGGTGACATAATTATTCACACTATCTTATAATTTCGGCACCAATTCTTTATAAAGCCCATAGAATATTAAATTTGAAGCTAATATTCGGAGAATATTTTTTTCTACCATGCTCTACACTAATATAAAAAATAAGCTCAATCTGAAACGCATAATACTATCATACATCATTTTGAAAATGATCCGTTAAAAATTATCGAAATTAATTTGGTAGATGGTGAGATTTGGTATCTAAAAATACACTAATTTTTGGTAGAAGTATAAAATATTGGGTAAAGGAAGATATCACCAAAAAATTAATTTCAAATATATTGTCGTTTGAGTTGGATAGAAAAATTGGTATCAAAATTATGAGAATAACCATGCTGATAAATCCTTCTTCTTTTACTTTTTTTTTTCCTGAAGGAACTAAATTTATTAATTTCAATAAATTTGGATCAAATATATCATAGTTGAAAAAATAAAAAAATACATATATCATATATCACAAGAACATTGTAATATATTACAAGTATCAAAAACATGATTATCACATAAGAAACTGATGATATTGAGGGGATGGCATTTGAATTATGATTCTGCCATTTGAACTTATCTTTTTTTTCTTTTTCTTCAATAAGATTAAAATCTCCCATGAAAGGAGAATAATATGCACAATAAATCATTATCACGATCAAAGCCGGTAACCGAAGATCTTCATAAAAACATGGATCCATACCATGCCTGAATAAATCATCTTCAATGATCCATTTGAACCGATTGTTAAAATCGATATAAACACCCTTCAGGGTATTCCAAAGACTATAATAAATCGATGTTAAAGCGTACTGAAACATCATATGACATAGAATTATCATAAAGATATTATTTATTGAAAACAAAAAACTAAACCCTAATTTTGTAAAAAAAAATAAAAAAAAAATATTTACATAGAATGAAATAATAATAATGCTATCTAGGTTTGCTCGAAAGATATAAAATCTCATATCTAATACCGAGTATACCTAGATTTAGGATGAATAAGATAAAAAAAAAATTAGTAGTAGTTTTGGAAGAAAAAAAAGTTATCACAAATAGGGACCAATATAAAACAGTGTTTATTTACCATTACCTTGGTGTACAAAAAAAAGGTTGACAAAATTAACAACGCTGTTAATAGTGTCCTAATTTGTTTGGGATGTACTTATCCATTAGGTGAGAGATGTTAAATTGATTTGAATGCACCCCTAAACAAATTGACGCCCCTGTTAGCAATGTTACCCCATCAGCAGCCATGCCACTCTCATGTAAGGCAGCATGTCTAATGAAGTAACTAATGAGCCCTCCGTTGGATATATAGACAAAAGGTGATATCGGCACACCAATCCCACAGAGAGTTGCTATTCGACGTAATGTATAAAGCTTGCACAATTTCATTTCCCTGTGAAGCATTTTCAAAGATTTAGCTTAATGGTAACCTCCACTACTTCGGTGTCAATGATTTATTTACACTTATAACGTTTTCATCTGCGTTACAACTTAGACATGGCTATCCCCACGCAAGCTGCACTTATATTGGTATGATAAAGACTTCCATCTGCATCACAAGGAAACATCAAACCATGCAACTTTAAACGAAAACATCAGACAACAACATGCATCAAGCAAATCTTCGTATGGGCTTGGTTGAAAATGTAGGATACAACAAACGTTAAAGTAAAAGAACAGCTCAAACCCAGATGGTTAGTACCTTAGTACAGCTGTACACAAGAAAATTTGAAGGAAAAAAATATGTATCCATACTTAAAGTGTGGTCATTCCAAAGAGAAGGATTATTTTGAAATTGTGGATACAGATGCATACGTGCACACCATAGACTATATAATAAATATCGTTACTAATGAAGTGCTTTGGAGGATCAGGATTGAAGTAGGTGCACCACTTGAAAATATCTTAACGGTTGCCACAGTGATCAAGAGTGTTTCCCTTTTAACTGAGTAAAATTATTTGAGTGATTCAAATTTCAATCCATATAGCTATGAGGGGAGGAATAAAGTGAGTAGTAAATATAAATGTTCGTTTATGGAGGTGGGCCCACAACGTAGGTCCCGCTTTTGGTTATTTTTTTTCTCTCGATTTCCTGAGTTTATAAAAGACACGTCATGCAAGTTGAAATAAAGGTACTACCTTTTTGGGGAAAAAATCTAGTTTGTGTGCAGTCCTTTTATCGTGTGATAATTTGGAGGCCCACTAAGCAACAACTACAGAAACTTTGAGTTTTAATTTTCACTACTTGAAGAGGGTGATGAAAACCTTGATTTATAACAGGTCGATGTGATAAATCAAACACGTAGCATGTTAGATGGTTGGTGGTATTTGATACGTCAATAAAAGAGAGGTTGGGAAGATATCCATACGGATACTTTAGAACTTAGGCTTTTTTTGTTTGTACAATAGCTAACGTGCGAGTTCCGTGCGAATCGCCCATCTACTCTAAGTCGGTCAATTCGATCTTTGAGTCGAATCATCATAACAAAAATACAAGTTGGAAATAAAACGGTTGACTAGCGAATCAAAGTCTTTATCGGATTTGGCTAGTTTTGTCAAAAAGAAATCTTCCATGGGCGTGTTGCGTGTGTAGTGGTTTTGTATAGACCCTGTACCCGCTTATAAGAGTAGCCTTAGGATTTTTCAGAGGAAGAATCCACCAAAAACCTGCAAAGCTGGCCAATGATTCCCGGTTGCGAATGGAAGTCAGAGCTATGAAGTTAACAAAATTTTTTTGCTTTGGTTCTGATTCAAATTATATAACTTATCTGAATTTAATTAACCAGGTTTGATTTAAAAAATATATTTGTTTTTTAGTTAAATCAGATTCACCCAATTGATTGATATTTTTTCTGATATAAAATATCTTTGTACACATTGATTTATCTTATATTCCCTTCAGAAAAAAAAGTTAATATCATTTTTTCATTTTAGTTTGAAAATAAAAAAATGAATAATTTTTTTTTTAAAATGAAAGTAGTATTATTTTTTTAGGGTTATTTAGGCCAAAGTAGTTAGTTTAGGTCATCTTGGTCGAAATTCTCACGATAACCTCGGTATCGGAGGTCGTCCGAGACGAAACATACAATCTCGCTGAGAAAATTATCAATCCGGTCGAAATTACCTATTCGAACCACCTATACACGCAGTTTATTGAAAACTAATAAAGTCCAAGGTCTGTCTCCTTTTTTCTCGTCATTTTTCCTGCTCAATTAATTTCATAACTTCCTTAAACAGACTAAATCTTATCTGTTTCTTTCCTTCTTCTTTTCCATTTTTATTTTAAATAGATTCATTTCTCTTTTGTTCTGTGATTTTTTTCAAATCACGTTGGTAACATGACGTTGTTATACCATATATTACCTTAATGTCCAGTGAAACTTAATTGAAGAATGTTTCAATTTGTAGATACTTAGCAAAGTAACAATATTCTCAAAGCCATGAACGCTCTTTTTTGTATGATCTCTTAAAGTAACTTTTTATCTTCTTGATTGATTTCTTACTCATCCTTCTGGAACCTGATTCTTGAACCTAGAGAAATAAAAGAAGTGGTGTAAAAAAAGAGAGTAGTGCTAGTTTTAAAATAGAGGAGGATACAGGTACTCCAAGATCCTTTCGATTATCTCAATATTAAAATTTGGTACCCGGATCACTATTGTCCGTCTTAACCGTTAAAAAGTTTTATTAAATAAAAAAATAACCAACTTCAACCTAGGATTCATACTTATTTACCAACTCTACCATTTTAGGGGTGGTAGAAGTTATGTTTTTTTTTCTCTTTAGTCTTTTTCTCGAACATATTGTGTGCGTGTTCCGGTGGTGGTGGAGGCACTTTTTGGTTATATTTTTAGCTCGTTTTATATCTCGTTATTCCATGCAAACTCAAAAACTATTCAAACCTAACACTCCTTAGCATACACAAACACTAGAACTTCTCTTAATATCCACCATCACCAAAAACCCTCGACAACAACTCCTCTTGAACTGGTTTTTAGCCTTAAAACTGTGTCCAACATCTACAAAAATCATCATAGTCTTTGTTTCCTTCTCAAATTCGAATCCAAAAAAATCTAAGTTCCCTGATCATACAATCACCAGCAATCTCTTTTGATTTAAGCCTTTGGTCACAAATTTGTACGACATCAGTTCACAATTCTTCCCTATTTTCTTAGCAGCAACACAACCCAAACAAATGATTCAAGGCATATCAACAAGCCCAAAGCTCAAACCCAAATCCAAAACAAACTCTTATAAATAATGCCGAGTCCTTCTTGATTTCAAATCAGTGTTCTAGTCATTAGAAAACTTTTAGTTTTCTTTAATCAGTACTATTTTCAAATTCTTCTTTATGTCTACTAGTTATGATGGTTTTAGTATTGAAACTGAATCTTGTGGAATTTCAGGTGGTGTTTGATACTGATGATGTTCAACTGGGATATTACATGTGAGCATCCAACTAAAACCAGTTCTTTAGATGGGTTTTTTCTGAGAGTGGTGGTCGATTATTGATCAATGATTCACGGATTGTGAGTTTGGTTTCAAACTCACAAATATAACGCTCCTAAATAATTTATAGTGAGTTATTATCTTTTCACAAAGTAAAACGAAAATTCAAATGCATTAAAAATAATACAGCATAATTTTATATCTAATTAAACACGAATTAATTATAATTACAATGGAAATAAAAATAGTTTGATAATGGCCAAGAGGCCAAGACGGTCGACTAAGATTTTGGATACCAAACTTTAATTTTGAAGTTTCTGGGACCCAAACATAATTTTAGTCATAAAGTAGGGTACTAAAGTCTAAATAACCTTTTTATTTATCTTCACTTCATTGATCTAAAAGTTTGCATGAAACATTTATAAAATAAAAGTGCAACACCCATCCAATTTGACAATTCATGAATCAAAAGTCTATACCAAACTTCAGACAAAATAATATTTTTTATAGAATGAATACTGGGGTAAATAAAAGCTAAAAAAACAAAAATAAAATAAAATTTATCTTAATGTAACTATAAAAGAATCTATGTGTGACACAATTTCCACGCTCTGCTTGCATCATTCTTCAGCTTATATCAACTAGGAGCTACTGAATAACAACTTGTGTCTGCATAAAAAAAGTTATTTTTAACATCTCCAACAGAGTACAAGTGAAGCATGTCGTTTCTCTACGTGAAACCTTTTCCTTGTAACTTTCTCAACGAACTCTCAGATGTTTCCTATATCGTACCAAGAAACAACTACTATAAGTTTAACCTTCAACATGGTACAACCCAATGTAGATGACATAATTTCAGTTACAAAGTTTAGAGGAAATTAGAACATCAAAGTGTATCAACACAACTAGAATGGAGAGAGTACCTAGTACACCACCAACTTTTTCTTTCATAGGAGAATGAATTTGAGTTGTACTTTTAACAATTAAAAGAATTAAAACTTTCAATGCGGAAAAGTAAAAGCACACACACATAAAAAAATTTGTTAACGAGGAAAACTGCAATCTAGAAGAAAATCTTCGGGACCTCGTCCAGTTTGAACACCACACTATATTAAGACGCTACAAACACTAGGCTACTATCATGCTTTTAGCAGAAATGTGGTTGAGACTGTACACACCCTCTGAGAAATTGAGCTGCATTCGTTCTCCTTACGTCTTTTGGATCTCGCAAGACCTTACGCAATTGATTCCCCTAGCTGATGTCCTTTACAGTCCTGAGAGTTTCTCCATAGTCCTTCGTGAAGACTAGTGCTGCCCTATAGAGGTGTAAATTGGGTCATGCCAGCACGTTTATCCAGCATATCATGTTAAAATTTGATCATAGTACGACACATCACGTGACCTAGCACAACACGACACAACACGGTAGCTTCACGTGTTGGGATGTGCTTGGATATTCGGCATACTAACACAACACAACATGCGGCACGGATAAGCACAAAACACAACACGGTACATCATGCTAAGAAAGCACGTCATAGCATGCTACACAACACGGTACAATACATCACATTTCATATATATTTTACAGAACAATATTTATTCTAACAAAATTTCGACATTTTATTTTCGTTATGTTGGCTTATTTCTATAACAATGCATATAATATATAAATATCTGAAAAATATTTTCTTTGGCGAACATAAAATAAATGTGCCGGCATAGCACAACGCGACACAACATGGTTATTTTTTTGTCAGAACACAACACATTATGCCCTCTAAACGACACATCACATCACTCCTTAATCTGTGGCACAACACAACACGATCTGCAACAAGCTAAGCATGTGACTTCGTGAACTGGATTGCGCTGGGTCGACACGTTTTACATGTATACTACCCTGCCTCCGGAAACAAGGCACTTATTTGGTTTTCTTCATATATGTTTCAATCAAGTTAATGGAAATATATTTGTTTTGAGATATCAAGTAAACATCAAACAATTAGGGCTTAATATCTTCAAAACGTTATAAAGATGCCTAATTGATTCATCCTCACAGGATCTATCTAAATCAAGTTTCGATCATAATCTTACTGAACTACAAATTCTGAAGAACTTATTGTAGTTTCTATCAATCTTATTCCTTAGTCGACACTTCTTGAATGACCGTATAACAGAAGAGAATGACCTTTACAATAGACAATAACTATTATGATCAAGAAAAGATTTCGGATAACAAAGATATATCATGTAAAAGATAGTTTAATCAGGCTTCACAAATCCAAGTGCAGTCTTCAAAGTCGTAAGCTAATTATGTTTCTCGAGGAAACCTATGTCTTAGGAGGACGAATCTTGCAGCAACAAGAAGCACATCGTGCAGGGATTGAGAACCTTAGTTGCATAGAGTCCTCTTTTTATAATGATAAACAAGGTTAGGACGCTTAAAGTTCAAGCAACTATTACTTGCATTCAAAGAAAGTTCGTGAACTAGTTTCCATATTTACGAATTACTTTAATTCCAAACAAACTTTAACTTTTCAATATAGAATAATCCAAAGAATGAAAATCATGTAAGCATGTGAGAATTTTGTCTTATAATACAAAGAAGAATGTGCACCCGCATATTTGTCAATTAAGAACCATGCATAAAAAAGCAGTCCACGAGTTAACCAATATAGTTCGTTACCCATCAAGCAATATTAGAGTTCAGTACCATCCAAATCCGGTGTAGTTTGCAAACTAAAAAACGTAGTTACGAACTTCAAATGTTGGAGTAGTTCAAGAACATACCCAAAAGTGCACAGTTCACGAACTAGGAAAATCAGTTGGCGAACTCAAGTACAATTTCACGAGTTTTAGGAACATAATTAAAATGAACACTTTACGAACTAGAAAAATCAATTCGTTAACTCTTATGCACTTTGGACCGATCTTGACTGTATCTAACTTGATTTTGATTTTTTCAATTGGTCCGTTAACATTTACGTTTTTTTTTACAGATATCGAGATGTATACGAGTTAGATTGAAATGTTCGTAGATGTCGAAATAATGCTTGGACATGTGCTAAACTCTAATTTTTATGGTTCAAGTATATTCCTTTGATACTCAAGGCAAGATCCTAAAATATCTATTTTTATATATTACATTTGGTTATGTGCTACCTAATCTTAGTTGAATAACTATGAGAGAAATCGATTATGAGTTGGAAATTACTTGGTATTTGTTAATTTCAGAAATATATTATTATTGCAATATCTTTAGAATTTTTTAAATTGGTAAATCGTATTTCTAAACAATGCCTTGGTCATAACACTATATATAAGGAGTCTTGTATTCCTACAAACTCATCCTATAACACACCTTCTGTCGTGTGGAAAATCCAACTTGTTAAAGAGATATGAGTAATCTGATTATAGACATCAGCTTGCGTTGAATTTTGTTAAAGTTTTCTTCGTGATCAAGAACCTCTAATTTGATGGAAGGATAAATTGTTATTTAGTGTTCGTTAATTACTTGTGAACAAACAATGAGTATCATATTCAATAGATCAAACCTGTTTATTCTAAGCTCCGTCTCTTTTGATATAAGCCCACTCAAGTTTGTTTGAAGATTTGACTATTAAAGATCTAAGTGACTATGGATCTGCAGGATAAAACTGTTGATCATTCAATGTTAACATACTTTGTTATGTGCAATTGATCAATAGTGAATCGAGTTGTTTTTGCAACAGTTACTTTGATGATTAGAATTGAAAACTGAAAACTTGAATACTTTTCTTTTTGGTTATGATATTTGTGTGTAACTTTATGCGAATTTTGTTTCTCTGGGTTACATAGGCAGATTATCTTGATAAACATCATATTTTTGGAAGATCGAACAAACTGATTAGTTGCATTTAGCTTCTTGGATAAATCATATTCATCAAGATTGATTATTTCGATAATCATTGTCTTGGTTTGATCTTTTGACCAAAGAAGTTTATTGATAAACGAAAGATCCTTTTACTCTACTTTATCACTTATCTAAAGATTGATTTGGGTGATCGATGAGTGAGTTGGTTAGTGGAACAGATGAGTCATTTACTGTTTAGGGTTACGATCCAAAGAAGTTGAGTGAAAAAGTCTTCACTGTGGTGAAGCAACTCAAGATAGTGGACTCTGTCTTGGGATTCACGTGCGTTGACCAGACGGCTGTAGGCGCATGGATAATAAAGGAACTGAGTAACTTATGGTAGTTTACTTGGTCTCAACTATACAAAATTACGGTATTCCATTTATATATCAGATTAATTCTGAGAATATTCAAAACTGGACTAGGTCCCGGGATTTTTCTGCCAAACAGTTTTTCTCGTTAACAAAATCTTGTTTGTTGTGTGATTGATTTACTTTCTGCATTATAACCGTTATAGTTATATTTAAGTAATCATATTTGCACGTTAATCACTTCTTGGTAGAGATCTCGTAGTTAGTTCAATTCGAACTTTGACTATTACTAAGAATCATCTTGTTAAAATAATATTTTGTCGTTCTTGTTTTGATAAGATTATACGAGATGAGTCTGCATAGGTTGATATCGAAAAGATTATGGTGTACTTGGTACTCTATTCATTTCAATTAAAACACTAGCAAGAAAGTAGTTCCAGACCTGTAAAGTCACCTCGCAGTGAAAAAAAAATATAAGTTAGATTAAGCATCTTTTTTACACGTCAAACAATCATTCATCACAACAACACTTCTCATATTGTCCGCGGTTGGACAAGCCTTATAACAAAAAATGCGGTAAATAATATAACTTTTTAAGGAATTCTATGATTCCCAAAAACTATGCGAGGGAAAATCAACAAACCATTATCTTCCAGTTGCATACAGCGACTTGTAATTGAAAAATAATTCTTAGGCCTCTAAGTTTTGTTGGGATTCTTTCATTCGTCAATAATAGTGTATTTTGTTAACAATTTCAAATTTATTTTTATATATACTACTGTCTTCTCTTAAAAATTAGATAAATTTCCGAACTACTTTATACGTACATCTTCATACACGATACTATGCTTTTAAGAGAAAGAAGTGTTCCCTCGTAGGACATGGCCTTATTAGGACCTAGCTACTTTTAGAGAGTTTGATCACTCAGTTTGTTTAGAAGGACTTTAGAGACAATCTACAATATTGGCACCAGACTGGTAGGGGCAGTGCTGGGCCTTTACTTCCCCCTGGCTCTAGCCCCCCGATTGCCCAATTTTTTTTTTTTTTCCATTACTTATTTTAGTTCTTATATTAAGTCTAAAGTTTAGCCTTAAGCCCGAATAAATGAATAATCAAGCCTACCTTCTATTTGGTTCCTAGTTCCGCACTGCATACTGGAGTCACTAGACTCATCAGTCATCACCTAAACATGCAACGTGGTGAGTCGTACCATGCTTCAATTGATCTTACAAGACCTATATACTGTAGTCTTTCTATATCTCAATGAAATTTGGTGTGGCTTACGCGTTATACTCTTTAACGTCACTCGACGATGCATCGGTGATTAGTCGATCAATCTCCATTGGCCGAAAATAAATTCAAAACCAAGGGTTAAATACCAAATACTGTTGTCCATCGTGGCGGATCTGAGGACAGCGTTTTATCTGTCCGTTGGACTGAAAAGAAATCCGACCTATTTATAGGGGCAACGCTAAAACAACTTTCTGCAAAGAAAGAAAAAGTACTATACTATTAGGTGCCTAGCCTAGTGATTCAATAATAGGTTATTAAGGTTGACTTGTGCAGAGTGAGTATCTAGTAATAACTAATAACTAGGAGGTAACCGTAGAATTTTATAAGATAGTGATTTTTGTGTAAGCATGTAGAAATATTCATTCTCACGCAATTAAATAAATATTGCAGAAATACCTACTACTAATTAAATTGTGCCTCCATGTTGAACAATGATCAAAATTTTATATTTAGTTAAAAATAAATAATATCTATCCATTTATATTATTAATATTTTCATATTGTTTAATGTTGCTCAAACACACAAAAACTAAAACGGTATTAATCATAAACTTTACCTGTAAAACTAAAAACTAAAAATAGAGAAAAAAATATTATATTTATGCTAAAAAATATTATGCATATTCAGATACGTTAAAAAAGGATAAAATTAAAATATTTTTTTAAAAATATTATAAATATGCCAAAATATTATGCATATGGCATCACAAAGGGACGGATGAAGCCCGCATATCAAATCAAAAATTATATTGGTGAGTTACACGGGTTACATGCCAATATTGTTATGAGAAGTTAAATATATCCAGTGCGTAACACTGACACAAATCTAGTATTCCTTTTAATAACTCAACAACATGAGTTATTACTCACTCAACATGCTTTATGAAATCTTTCTACCGAGCAGAAATGGAAATCAATTACAGAAATGACAGGCCTAACCCTATCTGGGAACACATTTGGGCCCTTGATGTTGCTCATGTTATTCACATTTTTCTCTAGAAATGTGGTCATAATATCCTTCCCACTAATGCTAAAACAACTGACATCCTTCACTACCTTGATTCTATATGCCAAACTTGTAAAAGTGTGGAGGAAGATATGACTCATCTATTTATGAAATGCCCTGCTGCTACTGCAGTTTGGCAGAAGTTATTTGGACCGATTCATGGGGAGTTCCTTGGTCAAATGGATTTTCCAAGTTGGTCCAACTCTTGATTCCAAACTAATTCCTCTTCTAGGAGTAACACGTGCACCAAGGCTACTGCATGTTGGTTCATATGAAAAGCTAGATGTGATTACACCTTTAAAAACAAAGTCCAAAATGCTACAACCACTTTTGAGAGCATTAAACATCACCTTTGCTCTCATCACAAAGTGCATAACATACCTAATCACATTCTAAACAATGTGATAACCAGATTCTCTTAAACGATCAGTCCAGAGGGCCTTTTGGGGTCATAATTAACATTTGCACCCTTTAAGACCCTGTAGCGGATCTTTTCTATACTGGTCTCATTGCTTATGATTTTGCAGGTACCTACTGTTAGAATTGAAAAATAATTTTGTTAATTTGTCTTGATGGGAATTGATCCTGGGATCAAGGTGTCATTAGCCATTACTGGGGTGGAAATAACAAATCCACATTTTCACTTCTTAGTGAATGAGAAACCCTTGGTTAGTCCCACATTGGACAAACTAAGGATGAAGTCTATCCATATTACCACAAAGGTTGCACCTAAGGGAAAGAACTTGTGGATTGGACATGGACTAAGGGAATGGGCTAGTGGAAAAATTCACACATGTGCGGTGCTTCGCACCGAAGCACGCACGCGGGCCATGGGCTTGCAGGCTTGCGGAGCTTGCATATGTTTGTGTGTGTTTTTGCGTGAGCTGGCGTGTGCCTGGCGTGAACTCGGCGTGTACGCAGGTGTGCCTATCAAGACTCAACGGTTTTTTATTTTAAATTCCTATAATAAATACTTTGACCGTTTTAATATTTATGGGGATTAAATCGAATTAAATAAAATATCTTTTGAATTAAGTATTTTGAAATTCAAAACGTTTTTCTTCTCCTATAAAAGCAGAAAAACATTCTCATTTTTCTCACCCCAGTCACAGCTACTATCCTGATGACTTTTCCCCTCTTCTCGCTTTGTTTGCGCACGTAGTTTATTTTCTTCTTCTTCTTCAATTTGTGTCTGTTGTTAAGTTCGCAAAGGGCCAACGAAGTATTGCTAACTGAGTTGGTATCGGGTAGTTCTATCCTGAACTTGTTTTGTCAGTAGGGGTATAACAACTCTCAATCTTGAGGTGTACCCGACAAATATCAAGTTAAGGGCAGTTTGTAGAACAGGCGGCTCTACCCATTTGTATGATTGTCTGAGTGCTTCTGTTTTTATAATCAATAACCAGTTTCCACTTTCTGTGAGTTTGCTCTTTGTTACAGGAATTACTCCAACAATCTTAACTTGATATTCATTAATTCTGTAACAAAGTTGATGCTTCTGCTGCTACCATTGTTGAATCGGTTGTGTCATTTAGAGGGCGAGAAGCTTTGTCCTTAATTCAGAGAATGTGAAACATAAGAAGCAAATGAAAAGTAAGGTCAACGTTGTTGTCTAATTAACGACAAGAATTGAAGACACAAGTTATTATCTATTGGGTAACTTTTCAGGAATTTTAATAGGAGAACATGCGTGACTAAGTTGCGCATGCAGTCAATGAAATATGGACAAATGTTCTTATAGTTGTTACAGCTATGATGATAGTGGAGTGGAAAAATTAATCGTTATTATTGGAATTATTTTTAAAGTAGAAGAAGACGTGTGGGACTGTCCGTATTCATGGATACAAATTATGTACTTCAAGGAAATCAATGTTTACGACAAATAAAATATAATAGGAATTGAATCTACTGCTAAGGCATTAATTCAAAGACCAACTACTGTTAAGGCATTAGATGGAGCAAATGAAACTTAACGTTTTTGCTCTAAGCGTTTTGCTAAGCTTTTAGTCTAAGCGTTTACTTTCTATGAAGACTTAATTTAATGGCAAGATTTGAAAACAAATTGATTATCTATTCAAAATGATTAATTAGTGGGACCTAAGTCGTAACTCCCGTAAACCAGAATACATATCTCTGTCTCATCAATTAATTCACTTCACTTGATTTGTCTTGTTCAAGCTCTTTTCTCGAATACTGAAAAGGTATGGGCTCCGGGAAAGCATATGAAGTATTGGGCTAGAAAGTTATGGGCCTTCTGCATGAATCTGTTTTGGACTGGTTGATGCGTTTTGTTAAATTAAGTGCAGAAATTTTGGAGACAATTTTCTTGGTCATTCCAAACGAAGTGCGAGGAACTGAGACGACCCGGTCAGTGCAGTAATAGTTGGTGACCGTGTTGGGAGGACTTCTTGTACAAATAGCTCAATTTGGATTGGGCTAGAGTTAAGTCCTAGAGGTGGTTTTGGGTGCATTCTATTTCTAGCTGATGATATGGGTCTGGGCAAATTGCATTCTTCGGGTGAGAGTCCATGGCTCAAGGGGCAACTACTGTTGTTCAAATGGTGGTAGCGACTGCAACGATAATCAAAATATACAGGTATGATTTATTAATTATAATCATAATATATTTTTATATGCGAATCATATGCATGCTGTCTTGAAATTATTAAAACGGTTAATACACTCAAACTAACAACCGTAGGTCACGTTTGATGAAACGTTGTTATGCACTAAAATTTATGCACTAAATTTTAATGCACTAAAATCAAGACAATTATTATACGTATAATAAAACGTTGTTATCATGCACTGAAATGTTTTTTACATGAAGCATGCGTAGGGTGTTGATTATTTGATTATAAATAAATCATATTCATAGGCAATATTTTATAGAAATCGTAAGGATTTTATTTATAGAGAAATAAAATAAAATAATGCTAATTGGTTTGAAAAACCAACAAGAACAAGTTTTTTAGTATAGTGTCTGAAGTCGATCCGGTAACCAATGTGAGAGACTGGTGGGTAGACTCTGGTGCTACCAAGCATGTCCGTGGAAACAAAGATGTGTTCAACTCCTATCAGAAGGTAGGGGAAGGAGAAAAACTCTAAATGGGTAACTCGTCCGCAGCATAGGTTGCGGAAAAATGCAAAGTTGGGCTGAAGCTCATTTTTTGGCAAAACTCTCACATTGAAGAAATTGTTCATGATCCGGACATCTGTAAAATTCTTGTATCTTGTAGAATATTAGATGATAAGGGTTTTTATGAATCTGGGAAAAATAGTGTAACTCAGTGGAAAGAGCTATAAAACAGAGGGTTTTCACAAATTAGATGTAACCTCAATTTAAATAAATAAAATTGATTCCTTTTATGTTTGTGTGTCATTGAATGTTTGACATCACAGACTTGGTCATGTTATTCAATGAACAATCTAGCGAGCATAGACTGCATTCCCAAATTTAATTTGGAAAGTAAACATAAAGGTTAAATATGCATAAAATCAAAATATGCTAAAATGTCTTATAAGAAAAATGTTCAGGAAAAATTCTAAACCCTTAGAATTAATTCACTCAGACCTAATTGACTTGAACTCAGTTCAAACTAGAGGTGAAAATATAAAACCTTAAGGAGATGATGAAGTCATGAATTAGTTCAGGACTACCTGCGAACTTATGGGGGGAGGCCGTCCTCTCAGCTTGCTATGTCCTGAACAAAGTACTTATTAAAGGATCAGATAAATCTCCAATTGAATTATAAAAAGATAGACAACCCTATTATGCATACTTCAAAATGTGGGGGTGCTTGGTTAAGGTTGTTATCCCTCCACATAAGAAGACAAAGATAAGACCCAAAATTATTAATTGTGTCTTCATAGGATATCCTGAACACAATACAGATTATAGGTTTAGGGTTGTAAGTTCTGATATTTCAGAAATTGGTCTAAATACCATTATGGAATCTAGGGATGTTGTGTTCCTTGGAAAAATTATTTTCCTTTGAAATCTGAATCTCACATGATATGTGTTGATCCCCTAGATGTCCTTTCTACTAGTCAGGCAATACTTCTATAGGAAGATGAAGTTGACCCTAGAAGAGGCAAAAGACTTAGAGTAGAAAAATATTTTGGACCAGACTTCATAACCTGTTTAGCTGAAACTGATCCACAAACCTATAAAAAGGCAATGACCTCGTCTGAAGCTCCATAGTGGAAAGAATCCACTATTAGTGAAATGGATTCCATTATTTAGAATGATACTTGGAAGATTGTAGATTTACCTCTAGGGTGAAACCCATAGGTTGTAAATGGATCTTCAAGAGAAAACGTAAAGTAGATGGAACTATGGAAAAATATAAAGCTAGACTAGTAGCTAAGGGATATAAACGAATAGAAGGTGTAGATTTCTTTGACACTTATTCACCTGTCATGAGAATTACGTCCATTAGGATGTTAATTGCTATCGCTGCTATTCATAACTTCGAGATACATCAAATGGATGTAAAAACAGCGTTTCTAAATGGTGAATTAGATGAAGAAATATAATGGACCATCCTGAGGGCTTTGTAGTGAAAGTTTGTGAAAACAAAGTTTGTAGACTTAAAAAATCTTTGTATGGCTTGAAACAAGTACCTAAACAATGGCATGAAAAATTTGATCATGTAATGTTCTCTAGTGGTTTTAAAATAAATGAATCTGACAAGTATGTTTACACTAAACTCGTGAATGATACTTGTGTGATTGTATGCTTGTATATTGATAATCTGATTATACTGGATACAACCATAGATGTAATTTATTCCACTAAGAACATGTTGAATGAGACCTTGACATGAAAGACTTAGGTCCCTCAGATGTAATCTTAGGGATGAAAATTAGAAGAGATTCTATTAGATATAGTCTTAGTCAATCTCATTACATTGAATCTGTACTTAGAAAATATAACCAGTTTGATAGTAAACCCGCGAGTACCCCATATGATCCTTGTTGTAGAATCAAGAAGAACAAGGGTAATGGAGTTTCGTAACTTGAATACTCACATGTCATAGGAAGTCTGATGTATTTATTGAACTGCACGAGACCAGACATTGCCTATGCTGTGAGTAGGTTAAGTAGGTACACTTGTAATCCGGGACAAGAGCATTGGGATGCACTTTTTAGAGTGTTAAGGTATCTAAAATACTATTTAAACCTTTGTTTGAGTTATGAAAGATACTCTGCTGTTCTTGAAGGATACTGTGATGCAAACTGGATAGCAGACTCAGAGGAGTCTAAATCTACGAGTGGATACGTTTTCACTCTAGGATGTGGATCAGTGTCTTGGAAGAGTTCCAAACAGACCTGTATCGCTCGGTCCAATATGGAATCCGAGTTTATTGCGTTAGATAAAGCAGGAGAGGAAGCCGCTTGGCTAAGATGCTTTTTAGAAGACATTCCTCTTTGGCATAGGCCTGTGCCAGCTATATCTATACATTGTGATAGTCAAGCTACAATAGCTAATGCTAAAAACAACAAGTATAATGGAAAAATCCATTCATATTCGGAGAAGACACAATTCTCTAAAACAACTAATCTCGAATGGTGTTATTTCTGTTGACTTTGTGAGGTCTAAGGAGAATATCGCGGACCCTTTAACGAAAGGCTTGTCCAAGGAGATAGTTAGTAATGCATCGAGGGGGATGGGGCTTAAGCTCATCAATTAAAATTGCCATGAAGGATACTCAACCTTGCTGACTGGAGATCCCAAGATCAAGGTTTTGAATGAGACAACTAATTTGTGGCAGGCAAAAACAAACACTATCAGAGAATTACTTTCTCTGTCCCTTCCCTATGGTGTAGACGTGATAGTGTGACTGCATGTGAGGATGACTTATAGTAAAGTCTTAATGAGATCTATAGTTTCAATTTAAGATTGAAATGGGGTGTAGCAGTAAACACTCTTGATATAACTGACCTATCTGAATGAGGAAGTGGGTCGCTTCCTATGAGAATTGATCTGATTCTCTAGAGCATTCTGAGAAACGGGATACGTCCAGGGCCAAAACGGATACAACGACGTGAACTTAACAGCAATTTTCCAGAGATATCTCGCGTGGAAGCTATTGATGGATTACACCAAACGATGGCAGTTCAAGACATCGCGTTCACTGTCCATCAAGTAGTTCCGGTAATTTCTCACTGAGCAAAGGTTCAAGACCTTATGGACACCTATTGCTTAGAGGTATTTCTTGTTTTCCAATATCTGATTTTTTTCGTGTTTCTTCATTCATGTGGGGGATTGTTAGAATTGAAAAATGATTTTGTTAATTTGTCTTGATGGGAATTGATCCTGGGATCAAGGTGTCATTAGCCATTACTGGGTTGGAAATAACAAATCCATATTTTAACTTCTTAGTGAATGCAAAACCCTTGGTTAGTCCCACATTGGACAAACCAAGGATGAAGTCTATCAATATTACCACAAAGGTTGCACTAAGGGAAAGAACTTGTGGATTGGACATGGACTAAGGGAATGGACTAGTGGGAAAATTCACACATGTGCGGTGCTTCGCACCGAAGCACGCACGCGGGCCATGGGCTTGCAGGCTTGCGGAGCTTGCATATGTTTGTGTGTGCTTTTGCGTGAGCTGGCGTGTGCCCGGCGTGAGCTCGGCGTGTACGCAGCGTGTGCCAACATGTGCCTATCAAAGACTCAATGGTTTTTTATTTTAAATTCCTATAATAAATACTTTGACCGTTTTAATATTTATGGGGATTAAATCGAATTAAATAAAATATCTTTTGAATTAAGTATTTTGAAATTCAAAACGTTTTTCTTCTCCTATAAAAGCAGAAAAACATTCTCATTTTTTCTCACCCCAGTCACAGCTACTATCCTGATGACTTTTCCCCTCTTCTCGCTTTGTTTGTGCACGTAGTTTATTTTCTTCTTCTTCTTCAATTTTTGTCTGCTGTTAAGTTCGCAAAGGGCCAACGAAGTATTGCTAACTGAGTTGGTATCGGGTAGTTTTATCCTGAACTTGTTTTGTCAGTAGGGGTATAGCAACTCTCAATCTTGAGGTGTACCCGACAAATATCAAGTTAAGGGCAGTTTGTAGAACAGGCGGCTCTACCCATTTGTATGATTGTCTGAGTGCTTCTGTTTTTCTAATCAATAACCAATTTCCACTTTCTGTGAGTTTGCTATTTGTTACAGGAATTACTCCAACACCTACTGCAAGGAACATACTTAGCTTTGTAGTGGGTCAAAGATTTGAAGTTCAAACGTGGAGATACAAGCAGAGCATATAAACATTCTGATTCGCATCAACTTGTTTTACCGGAGGGCAGTTCAAGAAAGATTCAACTTGAATTATCAGTCTTTTAAATGATCAAGAAGATGTCAACCCTATCTCTTTTGTTTTAAACAATCTCTTTTTTAAAAAATGTGTTAACCGGAAAACTTTTGAATTAGCCTTAGACGGTAAGAATTACCATGGGAGTGGGAGTGGTTATACCACTACCCAGGATGTTTCTTCTAGGCTTTGGCCTAAGTAGTCTTTTCTTATAAAAAAAAAAACACTCCCTGAAAGGACTGTTGAAGCCTCGAAGGATTTGCCAGATACGGGGTTTTTAAAGGTCACTTGGTAATGTTTAGTAATCAGCTAGATTGAACTGTGACACAAAGTATGACCTTAATCTAAGAGAAATAAAAGCATTTAGGTGCATTACACCTATTTTTTAGGGTCACAAGTCCTGTTAGAGTAAATGTTAGGAAAATATCGTTAGGGAAATACTTATAATTATCTATAAACTGAGACATGCTCGAATCTATTGAATTCAATCCCATAAGCCTCCATTTTCTACTACTATGATAATTAAAATAGAACAATGTATGCTAATATTTTCCATTATAATAGAGTATTATTTCACAATTAAACATCTTTCCATAATACTAGTAAATTAAAAGATAACTGTATATTATTTTTTTACTTCTTTTCCTGAACACATATCATCGTATAAATATGATAATTTACAAGGAACAAAACAAAAAAAATAATAAAGTAAAAATAATTTTTTATATATACTTCCTTTATCACATAGAAAAAGACATTTTATTATTTTTATTTTAGTTTAAAAATAGATTAAAAAAAATATCTCTCTTCACGATACGGAAGTAATTTTTTTTTTTTACTTAGTAAAAGAAAACACAATATTTTCATTCATCAATCAGTGTGACATGTGAGTTTTATAGTCACTTTCCTTATGTACAACCACCAGCAGCAAACCCTATTTTTGAGTTAGTAACATCATAAGCAACTTTGAAAGTTTCTTGTTGAAGATTACCGATTATAGCAACTCCAGTATCATCATCATTACCAGCAAATGCCAAACAAGTTGTCCCAGTCTCAACTTCAATAACAACATTTTGGGCACTCAATTTCATGTCAGCACCACCTGAGAATACCATACTTACGGGAGGCACGATAATTCCCGCACTACTCGCTTTAAAACACGTGTCTAATATCGAAAACGCTGGGGCTGTCGCGTATTTTGACATTCCTTTTACAAAAGCCACCTTTAATGCTGCATATACAGATGCAGGCAAACGTGTAATTACGGTACCCGAATCAATAATAGTGGATGTCTGATACTTATCTGCAGTTACGACTATTGGGTATCCAGCAACAGTGATAGCTGTTAAACGTAGAAAATACAAAGTGGAGTCTCGAGGATCAGTTAACATTGGAGTGAACTTGTAATTTGTTGGATCATATGAAGATTTTCCGATGGATAATGTGCCGGTAGAAGCTGATGTAGGTAGACAATAGGAGAATACGTTCCCATATTTGTAGGATACTTGAGTTAACATTGAGAGTTTATTCCGACTGAGTCCAATAAGTCCTGCTGCTTTTCCAAAAAGCCCATCGTTGTCTTGACCACACCCATAAACAAAGCCGTTTAGGTTTTCTGATGGACCTAGGCTTAATACATCACTACTCAAATACCCAACAGAATATGAACTATCACCATAACTAGCCTGATAGATGCATACATTTTTCCTTGAACACGAGGAAGGATTAAGGGTAGCAGCTTCTAAACCAATGCACTCAGCTGCACTGCAGGTTACGGGTTTATACGTGTTGGACGCAGTCGGAGCAAATATTGGACCCACTTGACTATGGCAATATACTTGACAAGGCTGACATTGGAGCCATGTTAATGAACTACCAGTATCAACAATCATGGGGTAGGATTTTGATGGTGTACCTAAACCCATATTTATGTAATAATTACCCGTATTTAATGTTGACCCGGGTTTTAATGGAATATTGATGGATTTGGGCTTAAATCTCGGTGCGGACTTATGTGTTTTTGATGTTGAGGTGGTGGTAATGGTGGCCTTTGTGAGTCTAGAATTAAGGGTTCGGACTCGTTCTACATCGTGATTAAGGATGTTAATCAACGGTTGTGATGAGGATAGAGGTGAGCATGGACCATGAATTTTGTGTAGTGTTAGATGTATTCCGGATTTGTTTATGTGGTGGAGATCCTCTGCAAAAGTTAAAGATAACAAGAAAAACTTAAATCAGTTCCCGGGATTACAAATCAGTGGAATAGCGGATTCATTGGTTTGTAAGTGAGTACATGCATCCATACATGTACTTAAAATTCTTATATTGGCGTCACAAGATTAATGGAAGGATAACATATAGTAGGTATGAGTGGTGGTTGTTAGCTTTTCCTTAATTAAAGACGTAACTATTCAATATAAATAGCCAATTAATGCTTGGAAATAAGCAATTGTACAGTGACTGAGTTGATATGCTAAAGTATGGAATTATACAGTGACTGGTTTTGTATGTTTTCTTGTAGCAGGATTTGAGTTTGATCGTTTTGGTAATAGATTTATTTTGTTGATGTGAATCATATTCTACTAAAAAGAAAAAAAGAGAGGGGAAGATCATATAGAAGAGAAGAACTAGTATATCACAAAGATATACTCGTACTAGTGATATTAGTCAATTATAGTACAAAAAGATAATTTTTGAGAAAAAGAAATATATGATGATGTTTCAATCTTGTAAAACACCATCATTTTTAATCAGATTTTTTTATTATAGTGGGTGGACTAATAAGTCACTAAACTATTGTCATATTTCCACCGACTAATTCCCACTTAACACTGCTATAATACTGTTCTAAATGATCCAAGCAACAAAATTAAAGATTTTGAAATAAACTTCAAATTATTGTAAATTAAACGAGGAAATTCGAGGTGAAACAAAATTAGAAAAGAAGTCTTAACTATAATTGATGAATACAGAGTTTTTTTTATAAGTATTGAGTGGCAGAAGAAACAAAAAAAACGGAAGCAAATTTTTGAAGCAAAATTAGTAAAATTGAAAAGAGGTTCATAAGAGAGAGACGAAACCAACTATCTCGTTTAGGCTCATCAAAAACCAAAACGATACAAAAGAAAAGCAAACACAACTTAATTTGGATCAAATTTGATTGTTAACATAGAAAACTAATCAATTTAAGAAAATAATTTTGATCAAGATACTTGTAAGTTGTAACTGATATTATACCTTGAAGCTTGTGAGAGCACGTTTTGGTATTTTGGCCTTCATCTCCAAAAGAGAAATTAGGCGTTGTTGCAAGAAATAAAAGAGAGCTAAAAACAACATAAACAACCCAACCCATTTTCTCTTCTCTTCCTCAAAAGGAAATAAGAAAAGCAGAACTTTTTAAAGAGAAGTGCATTGCCTGTGCTAATCTCTCTCAAGACTCAATATATATAGAAAGAAAATCTCACACACTACTACTACTACTCTACAAAAAGAGAAGGAGAAAAAGTTAAGTAAAGCATCACTTTGTCTATTTAAGTGGGAGAGTATGAGTGTGCATGTGAATATTCATTTTGACTCTTTTTCCATATTGTTGTTGCCTAAGTTCACATGAGACACGACAAATTTTCCTTTCTTTGGCAATAGGGTTGTTTACAGGTGCGGTGTAAATGCTACTCCACGATACAAAATTGGCCGGAAGAGATGGTTGGCCGGGCCAAACTCAACTACTATAGAAAAAAAATGAAAAAAAAGACTGGAAAACTAATAATTTCGTGTTCAATTTGTATATAGTGTTATTTTTCTTAACAAAGCTCATTGGTTATTAAATTCTAGCAAATATTTTTAAAACTATCAATATTCAAAACCCCAAAGAAAATGAAAAATTCAATAGAAATATGCTAGAGGACTGATGTAGCAGTAGGGTCGACTGGAAATTTGAAAGAATTCGTTCGAAACTAATTTTAAATTAGAAAAATAAATTCGTGACATTTATAAAATAGAACGTATTTAAGCGTTCTATGTTTCTGTCCTAATTTAAGTTTTACACCATGGTTTTCAATTTAGATGTAATCTAAAGCAATTTAAGAAGAAATTAGAAATTGATTGATTTTAAACTGATTGATGGAGTTTAACAATAATTGGAGACTTACAATGTTTGATTATCAAATTGATTTTGGAAACAAATGATCAAATTCGATCGAATTGGATGAACTGTAAAAAGACTGATTACACCATGATTTTTGTGTTTTTTTTTTTTTTAATTTCAATCAATTGAGTACCTATTTGATTTGCTTTGATCGAATTCACAAAGTCTAACAATTGGCTTCCAATTGGATCAAATTAATATTTTTTTTAAAAGTAAAAACAGTGGTAAATACGCATCAATTGCGTTACTGACATTTAACAATTAGGTCATCCGATAGAAGGTCTCCTTACAGTCGACCAATAAAAACGATTCAAAATCCATGGACATGATGAAATTATCCGGTGGTATTGTTCCATAATTATTATATTTGTTTTGATAAGGTTACTGGGTGATGCTATCAATGTATGGGTTAGTATTATACTACTTTCGTCTCATGAAAAATTATTTTTTCATTTTTTTAGGGATAGAGGAAATATTTCTTTTAAGATAACATGGAAAAGTTTTAATATAGTGAAGCAACGTTGCAGCAACATTGAACATAACATGGGAAGCCTATAGGACTGGGCGAACGGCATCCCAAACCTCCAGTTGATGTCATTAAACGAGCGATGCAAGTAGTTTAGATATTTATATCAAGGATTCAAGGTGTTCCGACAAGTGTATGCATAAAGAATTCCGTATTTTAATTTATGTCTGATATAAGTACAATTTTTAAGATAACAAATACTGAAATACAGCTGAAATGATATGATATGAGGCTTCTACTTTTTTATGTACCCCAGTGGTTGATGAGTTTAAGAGATAAGTTGTTGTTACGTCAAATCTAATCTCAATCAGTCTGTTATTCAGTTGTTGTACATGATACATGGTGTTTTCGTTTATGTATCTAATTATCCAGTGTGTTTTCTTAGTTAGTTCTAAAGTTTATCTTTTAACTATATATATTATGACTTCTCTTGGCTTCTTTATGGTTTAATTAGAAATCTGATTTAGGGGCTCCCATATTTGTGGAGGGGTTCTCATATAAGACGAAATAGAGACATTTAAAGTAAAATTAAAACCTTTTATCCATAATATTTTTATAATTGCTAAACTACCCCTGATTAGTTAGTATTAGTAAAACTAATTAGCTAATAGATTAGGCTAAACATAATTAATCTTATACTTAATGAAATCAAATCAAATCAAATCAAAAAAAAATTCTTTTTGATGTGGTGGGCAAAAAAATTAGAAGAAATGTAAGATAATTTTGAAGGGTTTTTAAAAACCCTAGATTTTGATTCAATCAACTAGAGTAGTGAGGTATACCTATAACTTAAACTCTTGGTCTTTTAATGGCTCAAATTTGATGAAATTGCATTATAAAAGATGATTTTTTTTTATTCAGAGAAATTTACGGTTGGGTTTCATGTCGAACCCAACCGTAAAAGCCATTTACGGCTGGGTGTTCTTCCCAACCCAACCGTAACCGTTAGTTCAGGATGAACTCCAAATTGTAACATTTTTACGGTTGGGTTTTAGCATCGGACCCAACCGTAACTAATCTTCAAACCCAACCGTAAAATTATATGAATAGATTTGAAGATTTTTTCATTTCTATATTGTAGAGAATTGAAAGACGAATCCAACCCAAAAAAAATGAGGTCAATCGGACATCGTATGAGAGAGTTAGGATCAAAACGGTGAAATACAAAAAAAATTCTAGGAAGAATTACGGTTAGGTTCGACCCAATAAACCCAACCGTAAATCTGACACAAAAATGAAGCCCAAAATCCCCAGATTTACGGTTGGGTTTATTGGGTCGAACCCAACCGTAATTCTTCCTGGATATTTTTTGTATTTCACCGTTTTGATCATAACTTCCTCATACGATGTCCGATTGACCTCATTTTTTTTGGTTTGACTTCGTCTTTCAATTATCTACAAGATAGAAATGAAAAAATCTTCAAATATATTCATCTAATTTTATGGTTGGATTTGAAGATTAGTTACAGTTGGGTTTTCCAATCAAACCCAACCATAAAATTAGATGAATATATTTGAATATTTTTTCATTTCTATCTTGTAGATAATTTAAAGACGAAGCCAACCCAAAAAAAATGAGGTCAATCGGACATCGTATGAGGGAGTTATGATCAAAACGGTGAAATACAAAAAAATTCCCAGGAAGAATTACGGTTGGATTCAACCCAATAAACCCAACCGTAAATCTGGGGATTTTGGGCTTCATTTTTGTGCCAGATTTACGGTTGGGTATATTGGGTCGAACCCAGCCGTAATTCTTCCTGTATTTTTTTTTTTTTGTATTTCACCGTTTTGATCATAACTCCCTCATACGATGCCCGATTGACCTCATTTTTTTGGGGTTAGCTTAGTCTTTCAATGCTATACAAGATAGAAATGAAAAAATCTTAAAATATATTCATCTAATTTTATGGTTGGGTTTGAATATTAGTTACGGTTGAGTTCAGAATCGAACCCAACCGTAAAATGTCATCTTCATCTCCTACCTTTAAATTTACGGTTGGGTTTGTTTAATAACCCAACCGTAAAGTGAAGAATAAACCAGTTACGGTTGGGTTCGAATGGAACCCAACCGTAAGTTCTTCCGAACATAATTTACGGTTGGGTTTCCCAATCGAACCCAATCGTAAATTTTATGTAACCCAAGTTCTTCATTAGTTTGTTTAGTTTATCCGGATTGTCAACTACTACCTTCTACACCTTTAGTAAGATTCTTCGTCACGAAATTTAGAGTTACTCGACGACGAAATTTTGATTCGATGGAGAAATTCGATTAAAATGGAGAAGGATGAGTTATGGAGGGAGAGGAAAAGGTTTTGAATTGAAATGAAATTTTATAAGGTTTTGTTTTGTTTAGGTTTTAATTGATTGAAGGGTAATATGAACATTTAACATAACCCCTAGGACACCCCTTAACGGATTTTTGGGTCATCCTGCCTCACATTGGAGCCCCTCTACAAATGTGGGAGCCATAAATCGGGCTTCTTTAATTAACTATCTATCTATAGTATAAAAAAATGATGTCTTATTTTGGGACAGATCCGACCCTTGAAAATAGACCGTTAAGGTTAGGATCGTCCGATTTGGGTGGTTATCTTTGGGATAAATCTAAACGTTCATCTTTTTTCTCTAAATATATTGACAGCAGAGATCATACCCTGGCTCGAGCCAAATTAACCTTTGGCTAACTACTAAATTTAACCACTATTAACCTTAGGTTTTCCGTGACTACGTTTCCTAATATAATTAGTTTTTTTTAACTAACAATCAAATTATTTTTTTTACCCAAACATAATTGATAAAAGTTCGTCTTCCGTATCAATTCCCCATTTTTAATACATATTAATTCGTCAGCCACCTATATCATCTTTCAGTTACCAATTAACGCTTCATACTGTAATCAAAATCCACAAACACTTCTGCTAAATAACACTTCTGATAAGACCTTTTAAAAACGAATTCAATTTTGGAATTTGGATCCAATGTACGAAGATTTCCGTCGGATCATAAATGGTCTCCAACTGTTTTAACTCCATGTCATAAAATTTGGGAGACAATGTCAAAAAGATCAAGTGCACTAAAAAATCTCAAAGTCTCACAAAGAGACATGTGAATGTAATCTTGAAAGCTTGATTCAATTATCCCATCATACATTTGGAACTAACATTACTGATGAAGAAGTTAATTTAACATGATTTATGAAGGAGAATATCATCATTAACGGGGTAATACCATTTTATTTAGGACAAACAGATTATAAACGTTCCTGACCGTCGAATCGATCAAATGGTATCATCTCGCTAATAATGATATCCGCTTTATAAATCGTATAATTTTATAAGGAAGATAACAAAATCTATATAAAACTTTTCACGAATTAACTATATTTTGGACCACACCAACCTGGTAAGTTTTTGTATTTGTGAATGGGGTGCTGTCCAATCTAAGTAGTATCATTTTATTATTTATTTATTTTTAATTAATAAATAAGAAAGCTTAGTATTAAAACCTAAGACAAGTATGCAATTAGCACGCACCAAGGTTTGATAAATGGGTCAAAATCGGATTACGACAACGCGTTTTAACGGGTGTGAACACGTTTGGGGGCATAAAATACGTTATTTAGGGGAAAAATGTGTTTTTTTGACGTTTTTAAAAATAACGGAGCGTTTTTCTAACAGTTAAATCCGAGCGTTTTTCTTTATTCTCGAAACATGATGACATCAAAGATTATATCCCGGTCGATCTTAGTTTATTTTGATTTTTTATTTTTAAACGCTTAACAAATTACCAAAAATATCTATCCCGTCCACAATATTTACCCAAAATCGAAAAGTAATAAATTTCCTTTATCATTTTTTTACCAACACACACCCTGTTAATTACTTTATCTCCATTATGTTTTATTTATTTTCATCTCTATGTTCGGTAAGTTTATAATTTTATTATTTCAGGTTAGGTTAAGTAACTGTTTGACCGTCTAAGACCCTCTTTGACCTAAACACAAATATGAGAGTTAGATTTAGCATCCATACCAACTGGCCCATTTAATTATATGTCCGATTTGGTATGGGCACGATGCCAACTTACATTATGCCGCTAATTAAATCTGGCAAGTACCAATAGCTATGCAGAACTTGGCCTCTAACTATATTTAGACACCAGAAGAATATCAAAAAATTTATTAGTGTTCCAAAATGTTCATCATTGACTGGATTAGTACTAAACTCATTATTATTTTATTTCGATAGAATTGTGCTTCAATTTCATCCTTCTTACAGCCCCGTACAAAGTGGGGAAGAGTTTGAGAAAAACATCAGTATACAGTTAAATTTAACGTCTTGAAAAAAGTAAATTGATGTAATAATAATTGTGATTGTAATTATGATGTCAATTAAACAAATAAAGAGTATGAAATAAAAACAAGGTTCCTATTTTGGTTTCCCAACCTTAATCATAAATTTTACAAACAATATACTCTTTTCGTTCCTATTATAAAAGCGAAATTTTGATTTTTGTTTATCCCACTAGATAGACAGAACCGTATTTCCCAAATAAATTCTTCCACATATACCTTTATTTTATGGTACATGGATAATTATATTATGAATATGACAAAGGGTAAAATATAAGAAAAACATAAAATTTATAAATTCAAAGTAATTTTCACAATGTAAGAGAATTGACCCCCTCTGCCTATATATGTGGTACAGAGGGAATAATATATATTTATAATTTAATAGTCCAGGCTTACAAGTCTGATTGTTCTAACTTAAATGGATTTCTAATTACCGTGCGGATAACTCTAAAGCTCAACTGCCTACGACCCTGGTTACCCCTGACTTTTACCTGGCTATTATGTCCCGACTAACTAAATACGTTGTTGATCCGACTAACTAAATACGTTGTTGATCCAACTAACTAAACATGATACTATGACCCAATTAAATAAATATTTGGGACATTCCTAATGAGCGGGTCATAGGCCCCGACTACCGTGACCCGACTAACTGAACACTGGAGTCGTTCCCAATGATCGTGGCCGTAGGTACCGGCTATTATGACCCAATTAACTAAATACCGAGATCGTAGGCACGGGTGATACCTAGATACAATATTCAGTACGAAGGATATGGATTGATCGTCTAAACAACAATAAAATTGAAATAGGTTGAGCCCCGATCGTAGGCTGGGGTGATACCTAGTAACCCATATAAATAAGTGATTAAGCTAATTAAACAGGTCTTTGTAATTATTCAGCATAACTCATAAAATTATATACAATTATTATATATATTCCAAAATGATTGAATAAATTATCAAATCCCAAAATTAATTAAAAAAAAGTTAATTACATAGTTTTCGTAAGTAATTTATGTAAGATCTGTGATATAATTGATGATTTTGAAGAATAACCAATTTTAATGTAATTGTGTTTTTTTTATTAGAGAAAATTAACGTAATCGTGATTGCAAAAAAATAAATCATCTTTGAATTTTTTGTTATATAGAATATGCTCATGGAGTTTTAGAAGATTGATTTTACAAACCTATAAAACACAAAACACACAAACCTATTTTTTAAGGGAATTACACTGGTGCACCAATATGTACATCCCTGCAAAACATGCATAAAACCGATCATTCATAACCACACACAAAACCACTTTTTCATGGGGATTACACAGGTGCACAATATGTACACAACTTAAAAACATGCATTAAATCAATCATTCATACCCACATGCACACCTATTTTTCATGGAAAATACACTGGTGCACCAATATGTACACCCCTACAAAACATGAAACAAATCAACCATATTCACCTACAGACATATTCATTTCATGGGAATTACATTGGTGCACCAATATATACACACCTACCCATATTGTATAAATATAACATATAAACTCAGATGGATTTGAACCATCAACCTCCCCAAACCTTGTGATAGGCTTGGGTGCTCTACCATTTTGAGGTTACGAGTCCATAAATTTTAGATCGAGTCTATTACAGTCATTGGAGAACAAATGTAAGATTTGAATCAGGTCAAAAATCCAATCTAAATCATTTTAGGAAAGATTATATGAGTAATCCAATTTAAATCACACTCATACCAACAAAGCAGTCTATATATCCTTGAGATATCATAAAGGTGTACAACTATGTACTCACCTACAGAATCTAACAATCAAACATCCATCCGTATACAAAATAGACCATATATCCATGAGATATCACTGGGGTGTACAACTATGTATACACCTACAACAATCTAACAAATCGAACATACATGCCCACAAAACAATCTATATATCCATGGGATAGCATACTGGTGTACAACTATGTCCACACCTACAACAAATCTAACAAAAAGAACATCCATGCCCACAAAAGAAGTCCATATATCTTTGAGGTATTACAAAGGTGTACAACTATGTACACACCTACAGAGTACATAGTTGTACAATAAAGTACACATGTTATATCAAATGAAGACAATAATTTCCTCTCTCAATTCATCACCATGAACAAAATACGTGTACAATAAAGTGCACCTGAAAACACACAAAAAAATGAAGATACAAATTTGTTCTCAATCATGTATATGGATACACACAAAAAACATCTAAAAATCAACCCAAATAAAATTACAATTATGAAAAAAAAGAAGAAAAAAAGAGAAGAAATCCATAAAATTAAAGATAAATCAAAAATATAGCTAACCTTGAAGATGAAGAATAGATTTTTGATTTATTTTCTCTTTCCAAAGGAAGAAGAAGATGAAGAAAAAAAACGCCTACAACAACAATCAAACCTCAAATTTATCTTCTCAAATCAAAGATGAAGATGAAGAAACTTTTAAATTAAAACGTGCAAGAAGAAGATGAAGAAGAAATTTCGGATCCATTTTTCTCTCCACAAGAAGAAGAAGAAGAAGAAAAATCCTAGATCTAGTTTCTTTCTCTACAATAGTAGTTTTGTTTTCTCTCTCTTCAAAAATTAAATGATAGATTTTAATTAAACAAATCACTATATATATAGAATGATAAAGGATACTTTCATATCACCCTATTCACACCTAGCTAATGGGTATTTTGTCATCATAAAAAGTCGGTTTGGACTGAATGGTTTGAGAAAGGATTGACCCGTTATATAAATGTGAATTTGGATTAGATTATTCTGGTCTTGAGGAGACTTGAATAAAGCGTCCAAAGCCCAACGAAAAATGGATTCAACGTTAATTCCTAGTATTTCTTATGCCTAAGCTTTATATCCTTATTATTGATGAGACAACTGAGATATTCAAGATCCAGAAAGGAATCGTACATGGAGATCCAATTGGCTTTCTTTTGTTCATTATGTTTGTTGAAATTTTTCTTTATTGACCAAAAAACAACAAATGATCCAATTTCGTGCTTTAAAGTTTCTACAAATGGCATAATTATTAATCATCTTCAGTCTACAAATGATTTAATGTGTTCTTAAATAAATACAGGGAGAAGGTTACGAACTTAAGAAATATTTTTTTTACTTTTAAACTAGTGGCAGGGTTTGAAATTGAATTTTATAAAACAATATGTTATAACTGGAACTGAGGACAACCATAATGGTATGATTTGTTGTGTTTATTTTGGTTGTGAGTTAACAACTTTTCCTATTAACTATCTTGGAATTCCATTCGAACAAGCGCTAAGGTGAGGTTTATTTCTTAGCTTTAGCCACATTATAGCTAATGCCAACAACTATGGCTCATTTCTTATATCTTAGATATCAAAGCACACATATTTGATCCTACTTTTAACTAAGAAATGGATGACGAAAACTTAGTTTCCGTCATAAAGTGAATTGCTGGCCCCCCAAATAAAATTTATGTTTCTACTTTATGTACTGTGGATCCAAAAACCTTATCGACAGTCAATATGGTTAAGAAATATACGGGACACATAGGAGATGGTTTTTCGGTTGGTTTTTTCTTAACTACATTTAAGCTAAAGCTAAGAAAAAGGGGTAACCATAATGTTTGGCCTTAGGAAACAAGTCAAAATGTAGATATATGGGATGTAAATATTAAAAAATGTAAGCAAAAATTCAGTGGTGCGACACTTATTATGGTGAACAGTTGTTTGTACCTAAAATTTGATTCTAGGGTAAACAATGTACTGTAAAAGTATTTTCTTTAGGTTTGGAAATCAAAATCGTACAGGACAAGCCTAAACCACGAAAATAGCCGTTCCATCCTGCTTCGGTCACAAGAAGAGAAAATGGGTTGATCTTAGGGGAGAGAAACAAAGAAAGTTGAAGAAACTGCAGTAGTATTGAATTATGTGTAAAAGTGTTGAACTATGAAGAATAACAGAGCTTGTGAGAATGACATGCTTGTTCTGTTTTTCTGAATAGGCTAAGTAGCCTATTTATAATAGTCAGGGATACACATTGTTTTCCCCGTAAGTAGCGGAGGTAGTGAAGGAATGGAAAGATAGAGATTATAGAGATAATGGTATAATCACACCCACTATGCTTGGTAAGTTTCTGGAAACTTCTAAGTCATTACTCTATCATCTCTTTAACTGCTATAACCGTCACCATTACTTGTAACTTTCCCATCATGGGGTGTTGCCACACCGCATGTTGCTATGAACCACCAGACCAAAACCCCATGAACAATGGCGCATGCAAATACTATAGGCGTGATGGAGGTGTTGCTAGCACATGCTAGTCTCGTGGTTATGGCCTAGGTGCTGCAAGCATTGATGTTCGGGCATGCTAACAAGGTGTTGCGACACTGCCACTTGCCACGACCATGGCCTATGCGCTACTAGCGTTAGCACTTGTCAGTGTCGTGGATATGGATTTTGGTGCTAGCGTTGACACTTGTTAGCGCTGGCACTTGCCAGCGTCGCGGCCGTGGCCTACGCTGCTAGCCCTAGCACTTGTCAGTGCCGTGGATATGGCCTACGATGTTATCCCTATCACTTTCTAGCGTCGCGTCCGTGGCCTATGCACTGCTAGCACTAGCACTTGCCAGTATCACGGTCATGGCCTATGCGATGCTAGTGCTGGCACTTGTCAGTGCCATGGCTATGGCCTATGCGTTGCTAGCGCTGACACGGTGATGTGGCCTTAGCCATGGCCTGCTTAGGCCTTCTTAATCGCATGATGTTTAGTGTTGGCATTATGCTTGGTTTTACGTAGTGCATACAAAACATATTTAAGGAATTCAGCCGTGGAATTTACTTGAGGCAATGTTCGATATGACTCTCATTTAGATGGTATGCATCTAATTGGTGTCTTCATTCAAGGATGGCATAGGGGCTCACTCCGGATGTTCATAATTCTGTATAATCAGCGTGTTCAGATTAATGCAGATGGTTTGCATGCACACACATGAAATAACAAGGGTTGAGTCGAGTAAAGCCCTGAAATTTTACGGGCGCATACATATATAATAGAGCTATAGGATTAGTGTAGCTTTGATTTGAATACACATTCCCAATTCTCTTGTGGAATATAAGACAGAAGTATGTATCTATAATTCTGATTCCGGGTCAGAATTTTATACATATATATTTAATTTATGTTTCTGCAGCTAACTAGAGACGATATTAAAATTTTATCCCTTGCCAAAAATCCACCTTCAACAACAGTGTCCTGAAAAGCTTTTTCATATAGTGTTTCAGATGCATATGTCTATGTAAGAAAGATTGAGAAAATTATACAAATTAAATTTTCTTTTGGGTTCTTCAGCAACGACTAAGAAAATGAGCTGGTTAGTTTGGTTTAAAATTTTCCTTCCTAAAAATAGAGTTGCATTGGAAATAAAAAAGGTGAATAAAGATGTATGGAAATAAAAAAAGGTAAATAAAGATGTAAATTATAAATGGATTTAGAGATATGATGGTGAAAATGATGCTCTCTGAAAACATACACATGAGAAATGTGGAGGTAATTACATCCTCTCGTTCTAATTTTATTTCAAGGTATGTTGGGCATAATCTTTGGGCATGCAAATTAAAGGCAAAATATTATGAGAAAAGGAATACCAGTCTGATTCTTCATAATGAAAAATGCATTCTTTTCTAGAGTGATAAATGGTATGAAGATAGTTCTTTTAAGGATGGTTTTTCATTGGTCTATAAAATTTCAGAACAAAATCTACAACTATGAAACAAATAATTCTCTCTTCAGATGATACTTGGAATGTCATCTCCAAGAGAAGCTTAAATAAACAAGAGTTAGGTTCAAATGCAAATATGATTCAATGGCTGGGAGGTTTTCCCTTTGTGGTTACAACCTATACTGCTGAAGATGACAGAAAATTAGATTCACGTGATGAATTTTCAATGGATAATTCCTTGATATGGATTCTTTTCTAATAATTCCTCATAGACGAGTTTGGAACCCAAAAGTTCCTTTGAAGTTTTCATTTCTTGCTTGGACCTTATGTAATAATGGGCACCCACTTTGGTTTTTCTTCTAAGAGATGGGAATATCAACTCAAGCACGTGCCTCTTTTGTGCCACTAAACAGAAAACTCATCAATACATTTTCTTCTATGGCATTACTTCCTTGATTGCTCTGGTATCAAATGAGATTTTGTTGAAAATATCAAAGCTAGTATCTAGAAATGGTCAAGTAAGAAAACAGGAACATGGTAAAGAACATTTGGGGTTTGTTACCGTTTGATATCTGGTGGACTATCTAGAAAGAGCGTAATTTCGGATTGTATAGTGATACAAGAATTTCTTTTAGCACAACTAATTATACCAGTCAAATGTATTATATTCAATTGGTCCTTACATACTTTGTTGATTGAACTTTACTCTTTAGACAATTTTATTTTTAATTGGTATCCTGTACTGGTAACAGCTAGTCTTTGTTTGCTCTTTGTATTTTCCTTCATAACTTTCATATCTCAGTGAATGTTATTGATTAATGAGTTTGCCATTTTCCACTCTTAAAAAAAAGTGTGGTACAAGCACTAGGATTTGGGTCCTAAACTCTAAATATTGAACAAGGCTAAATACAAATTTTATGGAATATGACGAAGAGTGTGTTTTGAGATTATTGTTAGAGAGAATGCTCGGTTGAGACTACAGATGTTGGTATGTCAAGTTTGTTGTCGAATTTAGATGCCAAAACTATTTTTTGATTTACAGTCTACTAAAGTTAGTTTTGGTCTATATTAGATTAGGTCATGGGAGGAACCACACGTGAGATGGGTGGGTCCCTGAACCCACCTAAAATTTTATTTTTGTATAAATAATAGTCAATTTCTAATAAATATAAGTGTTACCAAACTATTTTGTCACGGTTATTACTGTTACAATATATTAACAATTGTAATTGTTACTAAACTTTTTGTAACAAGGTTTTAAGTGTTATTAGATTTTTAATTTTAATAAATAACACGCAATTTGTGACTATGTTTTATTATCCGACTACATTAATATGCCCCACCCATTCAAAATTTCTGGCTCCGTCAATGGATTAGGTAGTAGAAGTTTTAGAATTATCCAAGTTACTCTTGAAGATTAAAAATTGAAGAACATCTAAAAATATCATTTTGAATAACTTCATCAAAGTTAGTAACAAAAACTGTTTTTCCTTTCAAATTCATTTCCCTTCTATATGTCTATCCTGGCAAAGTCAAAGACTTTAGTTATAAGTGATTTGGAAAAAAAGAAATCCATCACGGACTAGAATTCGTTAGCTAAATCGAGTTAAATTTCAATTTCAAGCTCTTGCTTGTCACTATTTTTGTCACTATTCTAAACAACGATTTAGTGAGAAAAGTTTTAAGTGATTATAAGAACTTAGGTTAACAAACTATTCCAAGAGATTAGTCTCATGGATATTTTTCACTCACTAGGTTCACAAACACAAATTTTGAGTTCGCGAACCTAAGAAAAGTTTTCATCTTCTGAAGCTTTTAAGGTCACTAGGTTCGCGAACCTAAAAAGAGTTGTTTTTTCCTGAAGACTTTTTATAAACACTAGGTTCATGAACCTAAGTGAAATCTAATTCTCCGGTTTACTTTTTGGAGAACTAGGTTGGAAAACCTAAAGTTTGAGCTCGCGAACCTAAGTAAACCCCAAATTCTCTTGTAGCCTTTTTTTCCTCTAAGTTCGCGAACCTAACTAAAGTGGGGCGACCCAATACAACTTGGATTTGGTCCACTCTTTCTTTTTTGTTTAAAAGAAAACGTCTCTCACGCTTATGGTTGTTATTCTTAGTATTCTTTGCTCTCGGTGAATGTTATTTGTTCTTTCCATATTTCGGTCAAACTTGTGATCCAAGTCTCTGATCTTGATTTAGGCATATTCTACAAAGTATGCACATTATCTATTTTTATTAGTTTGAAGTTATCTTTCGAAGTAATTTACTTATGGTAATTACTTGATGCTTAATTAGTCCAATACTTCAAACTATGGAAAGAACCTCAATGCAAGTCAAATTCTAACTACATAAACATCTTTTTTGTATTTGAGGGAAGAACCTAGATTTAGCAGTATTGAGAATTACTTAGGTTGCAACAAATCAATGCTTACATCTAACACAGCCTAGACTTGATTTATTATTGTATATTGAAGACATATACAATCTCAATCCCTTACATTGGATACATATAAAATCTCAATCCCTTACATGTTGTATATCGTGTTGCAAAGTGTGTCCTCCAACACCGAAGGTTCTTCGATACCTAAGGTGAGAATTTGAAAGACTTTACTTGGGTTTTTGTAGAGAACATATATAACTATATTATCTTTGATAGCTTCGAAGCCTGTATCTCGATTTGATATGTTGTATAATTCTTGTATATTCTAAAGGTTTTTATCTTCTGTTATAAGGCCACTTAATAATTATTGATCGTGATAGAACTTCAATCTCGATTTCGTGCAACGCTTATCTTTTGAAATCCAAATGTGAAGATACCATTGAATTCATTAAGACTTTTTTTATATTAATATTCGTGTACATTATATTAATTAGAAATCTCTACTCAATTAAAGAAGTTGATAACCTAACCTTTTTATTTAGATTCGTCAATATCTAAGGGAATATTTTTCTCATCTTGATTATCATGAAAATGTAAATCAACATGAGTCATGTTTGAGGTAATGCATCACTAATCTTCACGAAGGACGTCGAGAAACTCCTAGACATCAACGGACATCAGCTAGGGGAATCAAGTGTGTAGGTTCTTAGGGAATCAAGATACGTAGATGCACAATTACAGCAGAGTAGCTTAGAGGGTTTATTCTGTCTCAAACTGTAGATCAAAGTCATTATTATAAACTAGTGTTGTTAGTAGCTTAATACATTGTATGTTCAAGCTGGATAATATCCTGAGGTTTTTCTGTTTCGCAGTTTTCCGTGTTAACAAAATCTCTGGTGTTTTATTTTTATTTTTTCCCCGCATCATATTGATTTTAGTTTTATAATTAAAATATAAGCAAGTTGTACGTTAACCATCCTAATGTTTCAGTAATATTGATTAGAAATTATCCAAAGATGTTCCTTGTTTGTTTTTATCGTTTGTTAAAGTTTATATAAGGAATTGTCAATTATATTTCGAAACATATAAATTAGTGTTGTATTTGGTACCTTTTCCCTTTTAATTATGAACATTCAGAACGGGTCTAGAGTCAGGATTAGTCAACCTTTGGTTCCACCAATAGTATCATAGCACCTTGATGATTTAATTTCATATATGATGTAATCAACGGGTTTTTTGGAACTTTTCTATTTTAATATCAATTTAAATAACTGGTTAATTCAATATTTAACTCAAGTGTATTCTGGATTCTGTCAGCGAAAGGAGAAAACGGAGTTGGTTTCAGGTTATGGTATAACAGTCGCGTATCTTTTTGTTCACTTTAGTTTTTCAAGTCATCAATGAATTGCCACACATAGTAGTTCTTATACACATCATTGTTTTTTGTTTCCCACTGTGATTTATCTACGCTACGGTAAAAAACATGGAGAAAAACATGTGACTTTTCATAAGAAATGATACCCAAGAAAAAATTCATTTTAATAAGAACACTGTCATTTACCACATACAGTATACTCCATTCGTTTTTTAAAAGTTGAGTCATTTTAAATTTGTACAATTCTTAAGGTAAGAAGGAGGGAATAATATCTGTAGATATTTTTTACAATAAAAAATTTAAGATAATAAAATGGCGAAGTTTAAAAATAACATCTCTCAAAATATATCACTGGTATTTGTTAATTTTATATCGTTGGAAATCAATTAAAAACACCTATGTAATGAATACAAACATGACTTTTTATATATTTTTTATACCAATAAAACAATTAATCAAAAAGATAATTTTAAAATATTATCTTGCCTAATGATATAGTTTAATTTTTAGAAAATAAATTTTTAAAGTAAGTAGTTTAGTTTTTATGAAACGTAGGAGTATATGTTACTGTAATTACTTAATGTTCCAAAAGCCATTTACATAAGGGTGAAATAACTGGGTTTATAGTTGAATAACAGAGCTCCATTAATTTTCAGATTTGAGTAAATATTTGAAACAACATTTTTTATTAGTCACTCATTTAATATAATATCCATATATATTTTTCAGAAAATTGTCCCTTCAAAGCAAAACAGATTTATATTATTGGAACCAAATTAAAGGAATTGTGTAAGAGTTTGGATTTGTGATCGTAAAATAATAATCAAACCCAATTTATATTGATTTAATAGCACCAATTATTTAGTAAATGACTAATTTTGGACGACAGCAGTCTAGCTCAAAAGAATATATACCAAACTTAAATTAATCATATATAATTGACAAAAAAAATTTAAAAAACTAGACAAAATAATTCATGAAAGATTCCATTATTAGGACGACTAAAAGATTCTGTCCATAAAACCAATTCACACATACAAATTCATCAAAACGAAACGTACTCAAATATATCTCGATTGCAACACTAATTACTGTTTCAATCATATATACATCGGCGTTATATCGTGTAAGAGTGATGGCAAACCATATATATTTATGTTTCTTTCGAGATGAACGTGTCTAAAACGCAACATTATGAAATGTATGTTAAGCTTTTGAGGAAAAGTATGTGAAGGAATTTTTCATTTGGTATGAAAGGAAAAGAAGAATATTGATGTTAATAATTGCGGTGTATATGCAACAAAAACTAAAAAGAGCAGTCACAATCTGTATAATTTTTCCCTTCTTACGCAACAGTGCCTTATTAGAAAGATAATAATGAAATTAATAGAGAGTGAGTGGGGGAAGATGGTGATTGAGGAAGTTGATTGAAATAGATAGCCCATATTGATGGTGGGCGCCAAAATAATTCAAGGAAGCTATTAAAAGAATTAGAAGCTAATTTCTCCTCTCTATAACCGCCCTAGGAGTGGCGATATGATAATGCAAATGACCACTAATGTCTATTGACTAATATTTCTGCACCCTAGTGCGCTAATGTGAGTGTATCTATATTTATACAATTTGTTTATTTGTGAACCAATAATCTTATCTTAAATGCACAAAAACAGAAGGGCACTAGCCTAGCCTAATTGGTCTGTTGCTCAATTGAATTTTTTGTGTTTTCTTTATGATATAGAGTTGTTCGGTTTGTACTTAACAAAAGCTTTCCAACAACTAAAAGTATATAGGTTATGCTAAAATGGGAAGTTGTCAATCCAAAGGTAAGAAAAAAGAAAGTAAATAACCAATTTTGTTTGAGTAGAAGACTAGGATCATGGAAGTGAATGTGGGTGTCTAGTGCTATAATTTACTTTAAAGCTATTCCTTCTTTCCGGATAAAAATTATTATTATTTTTAATTTTTATATATTTTATTTTTTTAGATTAAAATAAAAATATGGCAACAATCATTTTTCTAAAATAGAGGTAGTATCTATAAAAAGTTTTGACATTTATTTTCAAACAACCAAAGGTTACAAATTAATTTAATTGTCTCACCGTAAAGCAATCAACCGTGCGAAGGTGGACGCTCCTTGAAGATATGTTATCTGATCGCATCTATAACGCTGTTGACTTTCTGGGTATTCTTACTTAATTTTTGGATTAGATATATTTTGATTTGCTGAATGGTTAATTTTCTTGGGGTGAAAGTCGTTACCAAAAGATGTCAGTCATACAAAGAAATGCAAGCTTGCTATCTTTTTCTAGAGCAATCAATGATATGAGTTCTATTTGGGAAGTGACCGCGTACATATAAGTTAGATAGTAATGCGTCATGTAACGTAGGCGCATAGTGGTACTGGTATAGATGACATGAAAAGACAACCTACCCTTCGTCCTATGCAAAAATTCTGTAATCCTAAGAAAACTGGATGACCACTTTGTCTAGGCAAGTGATAAATTTGTATCATTTTTGTTTTTCTATCGATAATGAATTTTGTGTTGAAAAAAACTATAGAGTTTACAGGTTCTTATAGTAAGACAATTAGATAAATAATCAAATCATAAACGAATGCAGGAGCTGACGTTTACGGATCTTATCTGACTGATCTAGGCAAAAAAAGTTGGGCATTAAGCAAAATAATAAACTCAAATAGTTAGTATCATGATCTAATAACTTTATCACAGCACTACATCGATATCCGTACAAAATCACATCTTAAAAGATGAGAAAATGATCATTCACCTTTTATCTAGATGACGATCCAACATCCCGAAATTCCAGTCGTTTTCCAAAAAATTTGGACTTAATCACTTGGGTGTAGTGTGTTGCCATACATTTTTACAAGCAAAGCTATATAAAATATTTGGACTTTTTTTTAAAGCGAAGGGGTAAAAATTTATTGAGTAAAAAGAAAAAGAAGAATACACTACAGGCCCATATCAAGTAGCCCAAATGTCTCAGCCCAGTCAACTATTTCTATCTATCGATGTCTTTCAGTTATTGACAAGATCAGTAAAGGTTATCCGTCTAAACCATTTCTACTGAACCCCATTGAAAGTTGAGTCTTTTGATCTCTATAATGATTCAATATAGTGCCTGGCTTTCTTGTTTGCCATGATTCTTCTATTTCTCTCTAGCCAAATGGCTCAAGTAATGGCAAAAGGCAGCATTAGCCAATTTTTTTAGCTATAATCTTGTGTTGATTTGATCTCCATTCTTCAAATTGAGCTCTGACATTGATTTTATGTACCCAATCTGCATCCATTCTTGAGCAAAAGTACCTCCATATGGCTTGAGAGAAACTGCAATTGATTAAGAGGTGATCCACAGTTTCAGCTTCACCACCACAAAGCATGCACATAGTGTTGCTGATCTGACACCCTCTTTATGTAGATTGTCAAATGTTGGTATTGCATTGTGAATGGCAAACCAAACAAACAGCTGGGCTTTTGGAGGAATATGTTTTTTCCATATATATTTGGAAGAAGTGCTTCCTGTATGAATATTTTGCATCTGCCATTTGTAACCCTCCTTGGTAGAGTATCCTGCAATTGACGAGAATAATATGATATCTTCTCTGTCATTTAAGGTTGGAGGAAGTCCAATTACACTTAGTATATCGTTCATTTCAACTACAATCTCTGGAGAAGGTCTCTTTCTTAGTTTGATTCTCCAAGCACCCTGATGTATTAAGTCAGCCACTTTGGCTTGCTTTTGGTTTGTGGCTTTGTAAGATTTCCAATGTGTTTCTTTGAAGGGAATGGCTTATTTCCATGCATCTTGCCAAAACTTGACCTCTGCCCCTCTGCCAATAGAGAATTTGGAATTCTATTGCACTATACCTTTTGCATTCTGTATGCCTTTCCAGAAACCTCTCCCATGAGTAGATTGGTACTCTTAGGCCAAATATCATCCTTTTATACCTAGTTTTGAGTTGTATCACCTTTCTCCACAAATTTTGTTTTTCTTGTGTGTATCTCCAAATCCATTTTGCCAGCATTGCTTTGTTGGTTGCTTTTAAACTTCTTATCCTTAGACCTCCCAATTCTTTTGGCATACAACACTTCTCCCAAGCAACCCAACATATTTTCTTCTTTTCTCTTGTGGATCCCCAAAGAAAATCCCCCATTAGCTTTGTCATTTTCTTTTCCACACTAGCTGGCATTTGCAATAATGACATGAAGTATATTGATAAGCTTGCAAGGGCACTATTAATGAGAACAATTCTTCTAGCTCTTGATAAGAATTTTTTTTTCCAAACTGATAAAACACAGTCCCAAATGCTTGTTTGCTTCACTGTGGTTTCGAGTGCGTACCCAAATATTTGAGAGGTAGTGTCTCAATCTTGCAGTTGAGGATCTTTGCAATATCAGACACTTTATGATCAACTCCAATACTAATAGTAGTGTTCTTCTCCAGATTCACCCTCAAACCAGTGATTGCTTCATATGCTTGAAGAATCATAACTATATTTTCCACCATTTCTTCCTTGGCATCCAGGAATATCAACGTGTCATCTGCAAATTGCAGATGGGACACATTGATCTCAAAGTTGATGTGAAACCCAGAAATCATGTTCAAAGAATCAACCTTTTCCAGCAGTTTGGTGAGTACTTCTGCAACAAGGATGAATAAAAAGGGAGATAATGCATCTCCTTGCCTTAGGCCTTTTTGGGTTTGAATTTGTTTGTTGCACTTCTTTTGAATAAGACAGCTGTTTGTGATGATGATAGATACCACTGAATCCAATTTCTCCATTTCAAACCAAAGCCAGCACCCTCCAGTAACATATCTAGACAACACCAATTTACATTATCAAAGGTATTTTTTATGTCTAGTTTACATAACACACCTGGTAACTTGGATATGAATCTTGCATCAATGAGTTCACCGGCAATCAAAATGTCGTCCTGAATTTGCTTCCCTTATATAAAGGCTCCTTGATGATTTGATATTAGTTGTGGCAGTACCTTCTTGAATCTCTCATCGAGTATGTTTGAGACAATCTTGTACATGCTGCTTACTAAATTGATTGGCCTAAAGTGTTGAGGCCTACTTTTTTCTTATTTTTTGGGGGATTAAGCTTATAAAGGCACAGTTATCCCCCAATCCATTTTCTCTGAATCTTGAAATTCTGCAATCACATCCATTACATCAGCTTTGATTGTTGGACAAGCCACTTTATATAATTGTACCCATCTGGACCTGGTAATATGTTGGTTCCACAATTCTTAATTGTGTGCCACACTTCATCTTCTTTTATGGGTCTCTCCAGCCAAGCTTGCTCTTCACTTGAGATTTTTGTAAAGTTTGTGGTGTCCATTGGGGGTCTCCAGTCATGATTTTCCTTGAATAACTTGGAGAAATGCTCTACAAATTCTTTTCTTATATATTCTTGATTGAAGTTATCCAGTCCATCTGTCACCAATTTTTGCACATTGTTTCTTCTCCTTCTTTCATTTGCTATTTGATGAAGATACTTTGTATTGTGTTCACCTTCTTTCAAGTTTCTCACTTTTGCTCTTGCTAGCCATTTCCTATGCTCCTCCAATATGAGACTCTTCAAACTCACTTTCAAGTTAGCTCTTTCCACAAAGTCATTAATCTGCAGCATGTTATCTTCTTCTTTCAAATTTAATGAGTCAATTTTGGATATTAATACCTTTTTCTGATCTTCAATCTTATCAAAGGTTTCTCTGCTCCATCTTTTAAGAAACCATTTTAGATTTTGTATCTTTTTTGCAAGGAAGAAACTTGGAGATCCTTGATAGAGCATAGTGTTCCACCAAATTGCTAAGTTTTGTAAGAAAGAAGGATGAGTTAGCCAAAAGATCTCCAGTTTGAAGGGAGCCCTATGTCTCTGAATATACCAGTTGTTAATAGCACTGGAGCATGATCTGATGGGTTTCTTGACAGTAGTGTTTGATCCATGGTAGGAAATTTCTCTTTATATGCCTTATATATGACTATTATATCTAATTTGCACAAGATTGGATCTGCCTGCATGTTTGACCAAAAATAAAGACTAGCACCCACCGGTAGATCAATTAGATTTTGATTGTTTGCCATGAATTCATTAAAGCATCTCCTTCCTAGCCTTGAACCTCTAGTATTGTTCCTCTTCCATCTTCTTCTGACTGCATTATAGTCACCAACAATGCACCAAGCAGCTAAAACCCATCCTGCAAAATAGTTCAACTCCTCCCAAAACACTACCCTATCATCCTTATTGCATGGTGAGTAAACATTACTAAGTGTCCATTCAAAGCCATCTCTTTTATTCATAAATTTCAGGTTTATAGAGTTATCAGATTGCTCCTTATCAATACAAGTCATGATTTCTTCATCCCAAATAGTGAGCAGACCTCTTGAAAAACCCACAGAAGGTACCATGCTCCATTTATTTCTTTCGTTACCCCAAAGATGATTAACCAACCAATTTGTCACTTTCATCATCTTAGTGTCTTGTATTGCTACTGCTACAAATACTTGGACTTAATCACTTGGGTGTAGTGTGTAGTGTGTTGTCAAAGTGTGGATGGCGTTGTGTAGTGTTTGGAATTGCCCTACCAAGTATCAACAAGGCAACAACTGCTTTCCTTTCTCCACCACCACCACATCTTATGAGTACCAGCAACTGCATCCCTCGATTTACCAGTAACGACCACTTCTTTTTGCTTAAGATAGTACCAGCAAATGCATCACTGGCTCCACCAGTTACTACCACGTTTACAGCACAACATAACATGTTAAAATTTGAACGTAGTATATCACATGATTTGGCACGACATGGTATATCACTTTAGTTTAGTACGTTGTATTCTGCCACACTAATAGACATACATCGGCACAGCGCAACACGTTGCATAAATAAGTATGCGGCACAACACAATACGACACGCTAACAAAGCACGTTATAACACGTATAAAACACTACACAACACAGTATAATATCATGTTTTATGTGTATTTCACAAGAGTCTTTATTCTAGCCCATTTTGACATTTTATTTTCGATATATTAACTTATTTCTATAGTAATACATATACAATATCTAAATCTTTTCTGTGGAAAACATAAAATAAATGTTCTTACACATGATAGCACGGTACAACACGGTTATTGTTATAACACAACATGCTATCTAGAACAACACGACACATCATACCTAAATCTCTAACACAATATAATATGGTATGTAGCACGCTAAACACATGACTTTGTAAGCTCGGCCGACACATTTTACACCTCTAGTCTTATTTCTTATTTCTTCATTGTATATTTTTGGGCATCCCATGGTGGTCAACAACAAATTTGTCCTAACTCAATGAGTATGCACCACTAACCTTAATTTTCTTGTTTATACACTACTATATGTGATACACAATTGTGAAAAGGTACTTTCGCAAAAAAAAATAGGTCTATTGCCCAAATCTCCCTCAAATATGGTTCTAGTGGATAACTAAACATTAGGTATGGGTCAAATGAACACCAATAATTCTAGACAATTATATCCTTATTTTTCTGTTTGTTTTTTTATTTATCATTTTCTCTCTCCAATTTAAAAATAAATCACAAAAAAAATTATATCTTCCAAAATATATATTTGGTTTCAATAAAATTTATATTTTTGGATAGGGTTTTAAATTATCTACAAAACAAGATCCATTGTTAATAGTAAATTCATTTGTCTTCGAAAAAAATAGCAATGATGAAACTGGTTGCATCCTGACTTAAACTAATATAGAAAAAATTATTGGGAAAAATAGCTAGGATGAAACTGGATGCTTCCTGACTTAAACTAATAAAAATTAATTATTTAAAAAATAGCTAGGATGAAACTGGTTGTGTCCTGACTTATAGTAATATATAAAAAAAACATTATTGGAAAAAATAGCTAGGATGAAACTGGATGCATCCTGACTTAAACTAATA
>JAJJMC010031210.1:19907806-19945174 GCA_023531435.1 Papaver californicum
AAATGTAGATGAGAAGTATACTTGAAAAATCATCCAGATATTTCTCATTTCTCATTTCTTATTTAAGACATATCCCATATTCTTCTATATACATGAGAAGCATATATAGAAATAAAATATGACATATATTTTTAAATAAGACATGAGAATTATCCAGATGAATATTCCGAAGTAATTGCTGTTTGAGAAATCAGAAGTATACGAATGTAGAAGTATTTGCCTTCCAGAAATATTTGATGATAGGTTGAAAGAGATTCCCATTTTTGAATGATAATTCATGTTGGAACGTTCAGATTGCCGCAAGAAATATAAGAGGCATTTCCTTTCGAAGAAGTTCAGAATAAATTGAAGTATTTACTGAATATTCTTCATGAAGTATGAGCCATTTGAAGTATCTATCAATTGTCGCCTTATGCTAAGAAGTACAAGGCATATAACTGGCGAATAATATTATTTATTTTGTATTAAGTAATTATTGAAATGAAATACCTAATTGGCGCGCAGTATTTAGCCCATATCGCTAAAACTTTGATTTCTTTTTAGCATGCCCACCAGTGCATTATTATTGCATAGCTGCCGCATCTCTGAAGTGTCCTTCATAGGTATCTTCACATCTCATACAAATGTCTTAAACATTTCATGACATTAAATGGGTACAAGCTAAAAATGATTTTCATGCTTTTAATTGAATATTACTGTTAAATCTCATCAAACAAATTAGAATTTATTCAGACTAAAAATTTATCATATTAAATCAATAAGTTTCTATGGTTATGACATTAATTATCATAATGCATGATATCACATGCGATTCAGATACTATTGAAATCATTTGATCAATTCATACTGTATGACATTTGATGCGTATACAAATCAAATAAGCTCATGCTTTTTGAGCAATTACGAATAATCATGATTGAATCATTTAAAGATGATAATCAATAATCATTCTTAAATTTAAAATTGCTACATTTAATACGCAATTAATATTATAAACTTTATAATCAAAAATTTAAAAAAGATAATGAGATAATGCATAATTATCTTTTCCGAAATGCTTGCGGATCGGTATATGTCTTTTGAAACTATGATAATAATTATCTAGCTATGCATCATACAAAATGATAAGCAAAGAGATTTGGTCTGGTTCAACTGAGTTGGATCAAACTCAGTGAGCCGACTCACTGGAAAGAAAATCCAGCAGAGTCTTGTCTGTTTTCTGGATATTCCAGCCTAGTTCAGGCTATTTCAATCAGTTCTGCCCTGCAATTCAAGCATTCATTCTATGACAATAACATATCAAGTTCATGCTACAATTTAGTCATTCCACGGCAGGAAGAAACATCACATGAAGCATAAAGAGATCTAAACTCTCTTAACTTCTAATGTTAACCTAAAGCACCAATCAAAGTCAAATAATCAAAACACACAGGTTCTGAAGGGGTTTATATGGCGAGGTTGATTACCAACTAGCATGAATAAGTTTAAGCACACATTGCACCATTTAAGATCAAACATGCCAGTTATCCGATATCACACATATAATCCAATTCATGTTATCTTCAAATTAACTTAGACATCATTTAATCTTAACATAGCTCAATCATTTGAAATGAAACAACTAATGTATAAAAACAACTAGGTATCATGATGTGATTCTAATAATAGATAACTTCTAATAATTGATAAATATTTGATACTTAGCTCGCTGAGAAAGCGAATAGCAGGTGCTGGTAAGAACAGATCAACCAGAACAGGAACAAGCTTTTGAGCAAACAAATGATTTATGATGCTTGGAGTCTCGCTCTTAGTGTAGTTGAGGTTGACTTCAGAGATTGAGGAGCAATGGCAACCTTATTAGAAAACTTTGGCGTACCTACGATGGCGCAAAAGCTCCCGGAAAAATAAGACCACATGGTGGACAGGTGGTCAGATGAAGACAATTGTGGTAGAATCTTCAGTGTGTTAGCATGTGATGCTTTCACAAAACCCTTACGGTATGCAGCAATCTTCTAATCTGTCGAGATCTTGTTACGCACGACAGGTGGAACATTCAAAATTTCCCGTTGATTGCTTTTCCCCTAACCTGGGACTTAATGGTAACATAAAAAGTAACTCCAACAGTTGTAGGTACCTGAGACTTTCGTTTCAGAGAGTATCGTTTGTTATTCAACATACATCATGTACATTAAAATTTAAGCTGCAATTATCTACCATTAGCAGATTTAACTGAAATCATGTTGTATGATGATATCAGTGACTCACTACAAATGTATAGTTTCATGAGTTTGAAAGCAAACGTAAAGTGTTTTAATACAAGCTTGCAAAGATGATATAATCATGGTGCTGATCAAGCAAAGTTTAAAAGATGGTGACAAGATTTTGAGTTGAGATGTTCCAATATAAGACACACTACTTAAACAACAATGAGTATGAAATACTAATTATATTTATGGTAATATGTACTTCTACAACACAGATTCAAAAGTCTGGAGGAATGCAAGGATTAAATTCACAAGATGATTTAAGTTACTTATAAGCTATAACAGATTGAACAATCCGTATATTCAGTCTTACGAGTATTATCTCTCATGTAAAGTCACCTATCCGTATTCATTAGTGGATTAATATTGCACATTAGGTCTCTGAGATCGAGACTTAAAAGATTGAAAACAAATACAAGCACTATCAGTTCAATAAACATCGTCTTAAAATGTTGCAGGTTGGTCACTAGTTGCTGTTACATGCATCAGGTATTTAAAAAAAATCTATTAAGGCAGTTAAGAATAACCAACAATACTAAGTACATAAGCTTTACGAATCTTGAAGTAAAATTTATATTTCATACTCATGTGTAATCATGTGAGTTTAGAATAAGATTTTGACATTTATGCATTTGCTTTAAAGTCTTTTAAAGCAACATTTACTTGTAGTCAGAGTTGATGATACTTAGCTTTCTGGAAGTAAGGCACCATTTGCGGCACTTGGTTTTAGTCTGGACTTGCTGTAATTTTGTGTCTTTTTGCAGGTGAATCGGAATTCTATATTTAAAGTGTCTATCCTGGATCAAAACCAGAAAATGAGTATGCTACATAAATGTCAGTTATAACAATGCAAGAAAGTATAGAATGAGATTAAGATCGAATTACACTTAGCTTTGTGTGTAACTTGCATCCTTGAGGTTATTCACAGCTCAAGTACAAAAAGATAACTAATGGAGTGATATTCATTTGCATATTAAAGTTGTATATAAAGCTTCAGATATTGAAGCTGATAATGATACAAGACAGTTACTCTATCAAAATGTTTTCCTGAATACATGACTATATGAATCAATCCTGACTTAGGATTTTAGATCAAATAACACAGAAGAATTTAAAAACTAACAGAGCAGAACTATGAGTTCATGAAAGTAGCAGATTGAACTGATTTTGGATGCATAAGTTATACCAGTTCACATAGGATGAATAAAAAATGTCTAAAGTTTAGATTAATGATGTACAACTGAGACTACGGTTAAAATGCACAATTCAGGTATATGTGAGAGACAATTGCAAATTTCAAATTATGGGATATTCAAATGTCATGAAAAATTCTAATGAGATAACAATTGGTTACAAGCATGAGAAGCTATAAAATTATAGATGTTTAATATCATAGAAACTATTTTTCTAAAGATTAACACAATATGGCTGAGTCGCAGAATAAATTAAAGAAACTTTAAAAAGTTGTAGCATTAGACTAAGCAGTTGACTTTAACCGTTAGCTTTAAATGTTAATAGCTAGATGCAAGGATGAAATTTGAAGTATGTCCAGGAAAATTAGAATTGGAATGTTACAGGATATACTGCAAAATACATGTATCTGGTTCTTTAATGAAATGATTTGTATTCAACTCACTTAGAGTTACAACATAAAGGTGTACAAGAATCTGGCTTGGTAGAATGATGCTCAAGGTTCATAAAGATTTCATTTTAAACACGCTAAATCTGGCTTATCAAATACTTTAATAACTTAATTTTTCCCTAGCATTCAAGCAGGATTTCATTGTGAGCATGAGATAATAAACTTATGTTTTTAAGTGATAAAAGAATTCATGACCTGAGCATGTGAATACTTATCTCTCAATTCAGATTGAATTGAAATGGACAGAGAGTACTCAAACACCTTCCTGGACCTTCTTCCTGGTTACTGACAACACCTTCTTCCTGTTGTAGTGCATCTGCAGTATGTAGTCTAGAAACTTGGCTAACATTAGAAGAATAAGTAGAAGTGTCATCTTGTTAGAAAGAATCATACATTAAAAACTTTATTAGTCCATTGAAATTACAGGAACAACCAGATGCAATCATTTGATTAGAGCTATACCAATCATTTAAGAACTAATGGAAGTTCTAGGAAATAGAACAATCAACTAGATGTAAATTGAAAGTATATCCAACTCAAAACATTAAATGGGTAATAAAGATTAAAATGCTTTGATAACTAAACTGAAGTTGAGTTTTCAATTAGAACAGAGGATGAAAAGATCGATCAAATTTCAGCCACAACATCCAAAAAGCAATTAAGCAATTTCTTTGAACTTTTTCATCTTAAAATCAAGATTGAGACAAGAGTATTACAAATCTAGTCTCCAGTGTAAATAGAACGAAAATTTTAGTTTGAAATTAAAAATTTTAAGTCTTTGCAGTTGTGAATCTGATTTCTCAGAAACAAAACTTTCATCTCAATTAAAAGAAATAAAGAGTTCAAGAAGAAAAACTTATAGGTGTTACTTCATTTTTTTGATGAACTTGATTCATGCAGTTTAACTGCATTGTGGTATTGATGGAGATACATCAGTGATATTGCTACTTTCTTTGCATCAATTTTGAATTCTTGAGCTTCAATTAGAATTTTTGAGCTTTAATTTCGAAAACCCGATTTTGCTCCATAATTGGAAAAGAACATTGAACTCCATAATTTTCAAATTCAAGCAATTCTTGAACCCTATTTTCAAATCCTCATTATACCCTTTTGTTCTCCACTCATCATTAACCGAATACTCTAATCAATTCCATTTAATCTTCAAATCAATTGAAATCCTAAATTTTTGGTTTCACTCCCAAATCCCTAGCCTTTTGATTTCTTCTCCAATTAACCATTTCTTTTGTTACTCTATGAATATCAGTAACATCTTAAACAACAATCCTCAATTTTTTTGCCATGTCTCTCGACTCCAATCTCACTTTTGCTTCTCGTTTGTTTCTACACAGTTGAAGAACAGAAGAGAAATAATAGCTATTAACCACCAGGTTTCCTTCACAGAACTTTTTTCGTCCCTGTTTCTAGCGCCAAATTGTTTGTGCCAAAAATCTCTTCAACACAAAACAACCAAAATCATCAAAAATCAACCAAAAGAAGAGGAGAAGATTAAACACAGATTTAACGTGGTTCAGCCATAATTGGCCTACATCCACGGGTAGGGAAATTGAGATGATTTTATTGATCAATCTAGGTTACAAATACAGTAAACTCCATTGGAGTCTTCCTGTTTACAGAGATTTTAGTTGGAGAAGAAGCCTCCCCCTTTTTCCCCTCCTCTTTTCTGTTCTTCTTCTTTCCCTTTTAAACGAAAGTGCTTCAGCTTGGGTCGATGAGTCACCCAACTTGGGTCGATGAGTCACCCAACCCTCAATACGTGGCGTTCTCTAATCGTCCCATGTGTCGACCTAATCTCTTCCAGATATTTCCATGTGGCTTCTCCCTATCCGTCCACTTGTCGATCTAATCTTCTTATCCTACGGGACTGGTTCGATCCATGTTTCGATCCTTGGTAAGATCCCTGGTTCGATCCCTGGTACGATCCGATCCCTGGTACGATCCCTGGTTCGATCCCGGTACAATCCCTGGTTCGATCCTCGGTACGATCCAACAGCATTTCGATCCATGCATCGGGACATCTTGTGCTCCACTGATATTGCTGCCACGTGTCAGAGCAACTTTTTGATACTCACATTCATCGCTATAATATTGGTCAAGCTCGGTAATTGTAACGCCCAAAGCACCTTACAATCACAACAAACGGGACTTTACACAAACATGGCATGCTTATATAACTTCTTCTGCTTTATCCGTGAAAAACGGTTAACCCCCTTGAGGTAAGATATTCTTTTATGAGTGAAGAGAAGTTAAAGTTACTAAAGGATTTGATTGAACAGAATGGACGAATGGTTTTGCTATGAAAGTAGAAATATCAGCATCCTCTAGTCGTAAAGTTATGTCATAGGCCTTAGAAAGGGTCTGCTGTAGAAAATAAATGAACAGGTAATGAATTCACGAACAACACCTTTTTGCGCTAAGATGGATAGAGTGTCTCGTGGACTAGTATGCTTGCGAGGCCCGAAGTCAGACTGAAGTGTACGAAAGAATTTTTGCCATGTTAGTTCTCCTGGAGTGTTTTTGATCTATCGTTGTCAAGACTTTGCATCATTGTTCAAATGGAAAACATCTAATGGTACTTTTTGCACACTAGCTACACCACGGAGAGTTTATTATTGTGTTGCCTCAAATAGCTAGCCTTCGGGATAATCTCCGCTGAATATAGAGAACTTCAAATTAATTGTACCTGCTCGAATAATTGGACAATCTCCAACCACATTACTATTGAGTATGTTAGTATTTTCAGGAACTTGTCGTTGAATAGTTGTAAGCGTGTGTCATAGACCTATTAAGGGCACACCCATTAGCCGTTTGTATGGGATAATCCATATCTGACTTAGTTTAATCACTTGGCATTTCTCTTTTGTTTATTTTCACAAGTTGTACGTGAGAGAGTGGTTGTATAAGAGTGTCACGGACTCTTTTGATGATTATGTTGAATGAGCAAAATCTTATCTTCTCTTCCACCGGATCTGTTGTTCCCTTCCCTTCCCTTCTCTCTTTGATTCAAAACCTAAAGTGTTTTTATTTATTTTTATAGATTCATATGTAGTTAATCATAGCAATAACAAGGTTTATAAGTTAATATCAAAACTTAATTTTGATTCTCTTATTATTTCTCTTCTTTTCTTGGTTCTCTTGTATTTTTATCTGAACATAAGCTGATCTTCAAGATGTTGTCTATAATTGTTTAAAGCATATGATTGTATATAGCCCTAATTTTTTAATTTTTGATTCGTTGTTATTACGACTTATGAAGTTCCCCCTGTTTATAGATCCTGATAAGTAAGCTTAGGCAAAATTAGTGTTTTTTTTTTCAAATTGGGGGTGATCTGGGTTTAGCATCATCATTGATAAGTGCATAAATTATTTATTCTTAGTATCAAATTCATGTTTATATTTTCTAAAATCATTGCATATTGCCTTGTATTATGCTTGTTTTTCTATGTATTTTATTAGGTGAATTATCCAAAAAGGGACTACAAAGTGTTAGAATGCGCAAGGAAAAGAAGTGCTACAAAGAAAAAAGGTCCAAAGACCAATTGAAACTCGTTATGATCCATAATTTATTCTCATCATCTTGAAGAGACGAAGAGACGAAGCCAACAGTGAAAGAATGAAGTCATTCCAACGTCGTATGAAGAAGTTATGAGAAAAACAAGTTCAGAATATTCTTAGTCATGATGGTGAATGAGGAAACATATGTGCATCGGAGGGTCAGGTGACCAAGGGAAAATTCAAAAACTTTTAATTGCCTCAGAGGGTTAGATATCCGAGTCAAAAAGGAAATCTAGAAGGGTCAGGCCGAGAAAGTTACGTGAAGAGCTATTTTTGGAAGAATTTTGGTGTTTCTTTGAGACTTCTAAATTGAGGAAACTTGCTCCCACTGGGTTCCCAAACACTAGAAAAAGAGTATACTTGAGGGTCAAGCATTAAATGCTATAAAAGAAGACATCCAATGTTCAAAAAAGATATCTTGAAAGTTAATATCTTATCTTCTACCTTTCATATCACATCTTCTACATCAAAAACCTAGGGTTTTCCCCTTAGGGAAAACCATTCTTCTTCTTTTGTATATTTTTCATGGGTTTTAGTAAACCTATGAATATCTAATTTTTCTATTGGTTGGGATGTAGTTGTAAGTCCAAAACATGTAAATCAAACTGGCTTATTATTGTTGATGTTCAAGATCTCTTTTTATTGTTCATGTTCTACTTTTAATATCGACATGTATGATTGGATGCGTGTTTGTTGAGGATGCACTGAACACATATCCATATCTAAGCTAAACTAGGGTTTGGAGATACAGAATAGTCGACAGACTCGGTTACAAGTAGCATATTGTGATTATTGATTGCACTCAAAACTTTTATGTACTTGCATGTAGAAGCTTGACCAATGTTAAATAGATTACTCGTAGTACTCATATTGCATTTATTAGCATAATTCAAAGAACCTAACGCATTTGGAGGATTAAATGTGTTTGGTTCTTCGTTGAGTAGTATTTGCATATTCATCGTTATGGTATGTGATGACATAAAGAATTTACCGGAGTATGCTCTCGATGGGGTGCTCTAAGTCTATTGGTATAAAAAGAGGGTGGATATTGATTCTAATCCATTGGGAAGCATGATTGGCGATGGAAGATAAAATCCTTAACCAATATTTTCTTACCTTGATCTCAATCTTTATTTATGTCGCTTTTACTTCGTTATTTTCATTTAATTTAGCTCAGTAATTCACAATCCCATTTTGGTTACATAAGAAGTTGAAAAAAAAAATAACAATTACACAACTCTTCGTGGGAACGATCCTTACTACCGTTATATTACTAGTTAATTAGTGGAAAATCTTAATTACTTTGTTGCACTTACGACACACATTAATCATCAACAACAAAGATTACCACCATTACAGTTGATAGACTAGCAATGTATATATTATTTCACTTACTCAATTGATTGATGATCGTTTTTAGTACTTTTGATTGATGTTGAGTGTTTTTTGGGTTTTCCATAGAGTATCAAAAAAAATAAAAAAAAATAGGAATAATGGAGATTCCAAGAATTTGTATACCAAAAGATTGGTCATTCTTGGTTTATGAAGTATTGAATAAACATCCAAATTCAATGTTCAAAGATACAACAGTTGCTAAACTTGGATGTGGTAATGGTTGGATTTCAATTGCTCTTGTTGATAAATTCTCTTTAAATAAGGTAACATTTTTTCTAACTGTCAGATTCTTTATCATTTAAGTGGTAGCAGTCAGTGTAATATTTTGATTTGTATAGGTTTATGGACCTGTATAAATCCCAAGGGATCAAAATTGAAAAAATAAGTTTACATTTAAATGCGTTGGGTAAGAATGGACAACCAATTTATGATGCTAGAAGAAGACATTGCTTGATAGAGTGGAGTTTCATAAATGTGATCTATTATCGGGACAATAAATTAAACTGGAACAAATTATCGGCTGAGACGATTGATGCGGCTGAGATCCTTAATGTTATGTATGTTACGAGGGAACACTTCCAAGTAGGGATATCAACGGATGCTACCGAAACGGATATTGGCTCAGCCAGTTTCGATACCCGATAAGTTTCGACGGAATCTTAAACTTTAAATCAGATTCCGTTTCGATAAGTTTATCGGATATCGAAAATTATTCGATAAATATCTGATAGCTGATATAAATTTTAACACCTGTTTTTTCACTTCAAATTTCCGATAACTATCCGATAGTTTCTATATGCTATCGGTATCGGATGTTATCGGACGGATACTGGCTCAGTCGGTTCCGTTTCGGTAACACAAAAATATTCGATACAATATCCGTTTCCGACATCCGATATCCGTTATACCGGATAATATCCTATAGGATCCCGGATTTTCAAAAGCGGCTATTGGATTTCGGATTGGGATTGACAACCCTACTTCCAAACAGCATTGGAAATGTTGAATCCATAACCCTCACGTGAATTAAATTATATGTCCTTTATTATAAGCTTTCTTAACTTCTTTCTTTCTGTTCTGCAATATATATTGTTTGTTGTTTAGGAGATAGTAGAAGTAATGATTGTGAGCGATTGTGTATACTTATTTTTCAGCCTATGGAAGTGCTTAATGTTTCGATGGGTTTGAAAATGCTAAAACAAAGCTTCAGGACGTATATACTATGCAGTTATAGCTTTCAAAGTATTTTATACATTAACCTTTTGATACATGATCATGTCATTTTGACGATACTGATATTTGTTAAGTACAAAAGATTCTGGAAGTTTAAATTTTTCGTTAGATACAGTTGCGTCTAAAAAAAATATTAAGAGTATATGTTTTTTTCTTAAATTATTTTTCCCTTGATTGATTTTTTTGGCAAACATAAGGAACATTTGTTGATTATTTAGAGTTAAGAACTTGGTCTTTATTATTTTTCTCATAGAAAGTAGGACACAATTGCTTCATGGTTGTATTTAGTAAAATCCAGGTGTCTATTGAGACGAAGCAATTGGATGAAGAGATAATACAAAACTTTGATATTCTCAAATTAGCACAAGTTCACAAATCTAAAGAACACTTCTTTTTATTCAATATCACTTTTGAATTCTCTCTTTTGGATCCTATAAGAACCATAAATAGTAACTCGAATTTTTCGATTGAAACTCTCGAATTCGAATTCGAGAGCCTACTAATACCTTAAAACTAGGGCTGTTAACGGAACTTATCGAAACGGAAACTGGTTCAGCCGGTTTCGTTACGATAAGGTTTATCGTATATCTGATATCCGATAATTTCGACGGAATCTTAAAAATCATTTATGATTCCGTTACGATAAGGTTATCGGTTATCAAATATTTATCCGATAATTTCCGATATCTGACGGAAATCGGATAAACATGTTTTTCAATTCAAACTTCAGTTCATAATTCAGTTCAAACACATAGAAAACACATACAAATGTTCACAGTTTATAACTTACATGTTCTTGCAGCAAATGAAAACACAAATAAACTGAAACTTGTACTAACATTGGACTGAAGTACATCATTTGTACTAGCATTGTCATTGAGATACAGCCTGCAGTTTTCAAAGTACATCTGCATTTCAAAGAAACTGAAATTTGTTAGTTGGCAGTGCAAGAAATATGAAAGGAAAGAAAAAAAAAAGAAAGTTACTAACCTGTACTACTAGTATTAGCATTGTCATTGAGATTTGGCAACCAATCATCTAAGCAAAGCAATGCTTGAACAATTCTGGAGCCAATGAGCTTATGTGTGTTGTAAGAACCCTGCCACCAGCACTGAACATGGATTCTGATGCTACAATTGTCACTGGAACAACCAACACATCTCTTGCAATCTTTGCAAGAGTTGGGTACTTAGGAGCATGATTTTTCCACCAAGCCAATATATCAAATATACCTTCCTCTTTGGATGTGTCTTTAGTAAGCAGTGGTTCTTCTAAGTATTTCTCCAACTCTGACTTCTGAACCTCAATCTTACTGTTTTCCACCATAAACTCATCATACTCATAGTCACTTCTAGTTGTTCTAGAATTATCTATTCCAGCTGAACATGTTCCACCACTAGATGTAAGCCCAAAATAATCTGCAGTTGTACAATTATTATCACATTCATATGAGGAGAAAAGAGTATTGAGTGATGTATGAAATTTTTTATACTGAGTTACATAGCCATCCACTCCATATAACTTCTTATAAACAAACTTTATCCATCTAACTTTGTACCTTGGATCTAAAACTACTCCAATGCTCATCAACAGGTTACATTCTTTCCAATAACTATCAAACTTCTCCCTCATATTCAATCCCATATCTCTGATATACATGTGAGGACTAGATTCACATTGCCTAATGCTCTTATTAATCTCATATACCCCATTGTAATACATATTTGTTGTTGGATAGTTAATCCCAACAAATTTACTTGAAATAACATCAAACACTTCCAAACACTCACAAATATGTATTCCTTGTTGCCACTCCTCTGAACTTGGTAGTATATTGAAATCAGAATCCAAATCAGCTAACATGACAAATCCTTGTCTCAAATCAATTGCTTCTCTAAGCATCTTCAAGGTGGAGTTCCATCTAGTGTCCACATCTAAACTTACAGACCTTGCAGAAAGTTTAAGTTGTGCTAAAGCATTTGCAAACCTCTCTTTTCTAGCATGTGAAGACTTGAAATATTTGACACACTCTCTAATACTTTCTATAAATCCAGAAGCTACTTTCATCCCACATAATACAACTAAATGCAATATACGATTGTTACACCTCATTTGGAACAGATCGCCCTCAATAACTAAGCAATTCTTGCTAGAAATCCATCTCTTCATATTTCTCATCATAACATCATTGGCTTTAGCATTGTCAGCATCTAAAGCAAACAACTTACTATCTATATTCCAATCTAGAGCTACTGCTTTCACAAAATCTGCAAGAACTTCTCCAGTATGTGGTGCTGGCACTAAAATGTATGCTAGTGTTTTCTTATTCAGTTTCTATTCATCATCTATGAAATGACATGTTACACAATAATATCCATTTTTTGTATGTTTACAAGTCCACATATCAGTTGTTAAACTACATTTAGATGTGATTGAATCAAGTTGTTCTTGTAATTGAACTTTGAACTCAAAATACAGTTTCCTAATGTCATCCCTAGTTGTATTCCTACTGTAACACTTGGCAGAAGGGTTCAAAGATCTAACTAACTCTCTAAAATATCCATGCTCAACCATATTTAGTGGATAATCATGCTTAGCAATCATCTTAGCAATAAGTAACCTAGTAGCATCAGGATCATATTTCTAATTAGCTAACTTAGTTTGTGTGTTACCTTTTTTGATATAAGTAATTTTTCTTTGTCCAAGTTGATTCTCAGGCTTCTTATTGCAGGAATTGAGATGGGATCTCAAGCGGCTGGTTCCTTTTGCACTTGCTGCTTCAATTCTCTTTTTATAATGACTGCATATACCTATAACTTCAATCTCCTTCTTCCCATCTGCTCCAATTCTTGTAGTAATAATCCTTTCAAATTTATTCCATACATCAGACCTTGTTGTACATAATTTCTTCTTAGCTTCAGCTATAAGTGGATCTTCCTCTTCTTCTCCTTCTTCTCTGGGACGAATTACAGAGACAGAGTTCATTTCTGAACCTTGAACATTTTCTTCTTGTAACTGTGATGCAACTGAAGTTGAGGTACCCAATTGATTTGATGCTCTTTGACTTTGTGACATCACTGATTGATTGATTACCCTAATTTCACAATCAAAACGCAATTTCTGAAAACCCTAATTGCACAAATCGATTTCTGAAACCATAAATTAAGTTTCAAAATTGAACCCAAATTTGGATTTAAAAAGAAACCCTAGTTTTCTAATCACACATTAACCCTAAATTGAACAAATGAACAATAACCTAACCCTTATTTGAACAATTGAACAAAAACACTAAATTGAACAGAAACCCTAGTTTTCTAATAACTGATTCATCGGTTCACTCCTGGTAGAGAGAAAACTAGAGAAGAGATGAGGAGATGGTGGTGGTAACTGAGAGTATGAGACGAATTAATGGGAAGAAAAAGAAGATTCGGAAGAAGAAGATACGAATGGAGATTGGAGAGTGGAGAGTGGAGTTTTCCTTCTTTGATCGAGTCGATGAGAATGAAGAAAGAAATGAATGGGCTAACTGGATGAAGATATATATATTATCGGTATGGGAACTTATCGTAACGGAAACTGGTTCAGTCGGTTCTGTTACGGTAACACAATAAATTCCGATAACTTTTTTTATTTCTGACATCTGATAACCGTTATGTCGGATAATTTTCTATAGGATAAAAATTTCAGAAACGGCTATCGGATTTCGGATTGGGATTGATAGGCCTACTCATAACTTATAGAACCTGGGGTTAATATTGTTGAATCTGATGATGAACGAAGGATATTTAAAAGTCCAGAGAATTTACATAGGACTAGGGAATATGGGTTGTTCTGGAGTTTAAATTGTCATAGAGACAAAATGAGCACAATCAAGGAAGTAATGAAACCCGTTGACCTGATTCTCTCTTTTACTCTAATCTAGGGTAAACTCTCAGGTGTAGTAAAGAATCAGGTCAATGTGCTTTTGGGGTAGTAAAAAAAAATCGTGATTCTCTCTCAAAAAATAAAATAAATAAACTTGCTACATTAAATGTATTATTATCTTCCAATTTATTTTTTGATTTTTTCAATTATAGCAAGTTATTATCTTTTATACATTTTATAATTTGATAATAATTGTAAATTGAGGGTTTAATGATTTTGGCTTTAGTCGACCAAATTAATTTTGGCGGAAGATAGTGAGGATTAGAAATAAAACCCTATAATCATCGTTACAGAGACTGTAAAGCAAGTCATGTATATCACATATTTTTATTTCCTAAATCTTTTTTCTTGATTTTGTGCTCTGATGGTTTTTGATTGTACATGATCTTTTCATCTTTATGATATTTTTATACATGAAAAACATATCATAACTTTTTTCTACAAATTTTTGGAGCTGAAGAAAAAGTTTCAAGCAAAGAGAACTAACGAATCATAAAAAGTAAGTCATCCCATATTATTTTGTTGTTGTTTTATTCATTATTGTTTGGGTTTAATCGTGAATTAGGGGTTTTCTTATTGCGTTGGAATTTTTGAAATTTGATAGGGCGAGCAGAAGTATCAAGACGGAGCTAAAGAACTTAAAGAAGATCAAAATCATGATTATAAACAACCAATTAAATTAGGTCATTCTTTTATGTTGTTGCGCTTCCTTGTGTTATTGATCTTATGTTAGAATTAAAAATGGATTTGTTACTTAAAATTAATTGTGTTACTTAATATATTTTAAAGGGACCTAGGGTCACTAGTCCAAACTTGGGGTGGAAATAACAAAGTTATCCATTTTCACTTCTTAGTCAATGAGAAACCTTTGGTTTGTCCCATATTGGGCAAACCAAGGAGGAAGTTTATCCTTATTACCATAAACGTTTTATATAAGGAAAAAGAACTAGTGGATTGGATATGGACTTAGGAAATGGACTAGTGGGCAAATGCACACATGTGCGGTGCTTCGCACCGACGTACCGCGGGCCGCAGACTTGCGGAGCTTGCGTGTGCTTTTACATGTGCCTTGGCGCGAGCATACGTGTACCCATCAAAGATCCAACGGTTTTATATTTTAATTTTATACATTAAATATTTGACTGTTTTGTATTTATAAAATTAAATCAGGTTTAATAAACAAGATCTTTTAATTAAATATCTCGAATTAAATATGTTGAATTAAATGAATTTTGACCGTTTGAAAAATCAACAGTCTTCTTCTCCTATAAAAGAAAAACAAAAATCAGATTTTCACTTACCCCAGACGCAGCTACTATCCTGTCGTCTTTTCCCCTCTTCCTGCTTTGTTTTGAGCACGTAGATAAAAAAAAAAAATCTTTCTTATTCTGCTGTTAAGTTCGCAACGGGCCAACGAGTTTTTGCTAGCTGGGTTGGTATCAGGTGGTTTTATCCTGGATTCGATTTGTCCTCACTAGTGGTATAGCAACACTCTTTCTAGAGGTGCACCCGACAAATATCGAGTTAAGGGCAGTCTGTTGAACATGCGACTCCATCTTCTAGTGTGTGTGATTGTCTGAAGTGAGCTGTTTTGTTCTAATGATTAATCTCTTTCAAGTTTCTGTTTGGTTTGCTTACTGTTACAGGAATATTCTACAACATCTTAGGCCAGAAAATGCAATGAAGATATCCATTCAGAATAACAAGTATCTTGGAGGTATGTATGTTATTGAATCACTGAATATTAATGTCATTTTACGAACAATGTGTTGTATTATTCACTTTATAATTATATTATGCAATCATGTTCCACTTGTCCTATGTATTTTTTCGGTTATCTTACACTTCGCTCGGGTTTATCAAGATTTTTGTATTGATTTTCTTGTCTATACGTCTGTAGTTGGCCGTATAACAGTCCAAATCATAACAATCATTGATTGTCTTAAATCTTGATTTCTGTTTAGAAACTATTAAAAAGATTATATAAAATATAATTATTAATGAGTTTACTATCATACCCTTTAGTTTATTTGCATTTACAAAATTATCAAACTAAATAACCAATATCTAGATCTCTTCTCTTCCTTCTCTTCCTTTTCCACACCTTCACCTTCACCGCCACTGCAATTACCATCTCACTTATGGTTTCAAACGAGAAAGAAATGGCAGTCTCATGTGCAGTTCAAACGAGAGAAAGAGACAGCATTGTGGATACAGTTTGCTACAAAAAGATTCTAGAAGAAAACTATATACAAATTAACAACATAAATTAGGGTTTCCATTTAGAAATTAGGGTTTTGATTTGATTTAGTAAATATGGGTTTTGTTTGATCCATACATTAGAATTTCGATTTAATGAAATTAGGGTTTTGATTTGGTTCGGTAAGTTAGGATTTTGTTTGATTCAGAAATTATGGTTTTGATTGGATTCAGTAATTAGTATGTTGTTGTTGTAAAGGGGAAGAAGAAGATGAATATATGATGATGATTCGATATTTTTTTGTTGAAACTGAATAAAGTATGAGTTTGGGTTTGCAATTGATTTTCTTTATAATGTTGATGATGATGAATAATGGTGTAACTGTTAGGGTTTTGGATACAAGGAAATTGTGAGTTGAGGATAAATTTTTTTGTTGAATGAGAAAAGAAGATTGCAGAGAAAGAGTAAAAGGTTGTGGAACTGTCACAGTCGAGGAACATATATAAACATTGAGAGAATGAAGATTCAGGTAGGTTGTGATCTGATGTTGCAAGGCAAGAAAACAAAGATGGGTTTCGGTTGTTTGAGTTGTTGAAGAGAGTTAGAAAATGGTTTGGGGTTTTCCTGTGAACGAGATTACCAGAAGAGAAAAAGCCATTTGCTGTCGAGACTGAAGTAATGATGATGAATGAATTTATGGCCGGAAAATAGTGGAGAACTGATGTTGTTATGCTCTCATGATGTTGTTGAAATAAAAAATAAGGAGAGTATTTCGTGGTTGCAATATACAAAGAACAGGCAGTTCGAATTATAAGTTGAATTGGGTATTCTGACCGAGAGATGAAGATGGGTTTTGAATCTGAGATTTGAAGGTTGTGGCTGTGAGACAGTGAAGATTAGTGAAGATGGTGAAGGGGATAATAGTAAATATATTAATATTTGGATTATAAATTTAATTTTAAGTTATACTTAACTGAGTCAATACAAGTTAACTGAGTCAATACAAATCAACCTGAATTTCAGGTACCAAGCTCTAAGTTGGTCAAAAGTTAGACTAAACCCTAATGTTGGACAAAACCCAAATACCAAAGTTCAATTAACCCTTTTCTTAATGAATTTTTATTTCACAATGTGGTTCATTGTAATAGTCGTTATCTTTAAACTCGTTCTGCAATATGTATGACAATCTTTTCTCTTTTCGGACACTCTTCTCTTTTGTCTATTTATTTTGGCCACAAATTAATTATATGATATAAAAAGTTACTGGGACGATTACTTACGAGTTTTGGTGGTTATTTGCAGATGGCGAAGTTGTGGGATGCCATCAAGGAACTGGATCGCCTAACAAAATCAAATGAAGTTGTTCTACTTGGAGCTGAGAGAACTGTTTAGGTTGCCTTGGAAAAATCCTTCATGGTGGATAACTCATCTATGTGTTTGTGCATATCGATTGATTTTATATTTTTATGTATCCTTTGTGGTATAATTTATAGGAACCTTAAACATCACATGATTTTTGACTAGGAAGAAAATGAAATCTGGGAAAAAATGCATCACCAAAAGTTACGGAGGTTAAAAAGATGAACTAAACTGTATTGGATCTGGGAGAAGTTTTTCTTGCTAGCGGATCATCAGCATTAAGGCGAGAGACTACCAAACGAAAATAGTTCAAGAGATGAATGTAAAGTGTTTTTTCATATGGATATTTGTTGCCATATCTTTTCTTTAGATAATTTAAAATATTTTTTATAGTGACATGTATGCATTGACCTAAATATTAGTTTGTTTATGATTTTCGTTGGAAGAGAGGAAAACCCTTGAAAGAGAAGTGACACTTGTGAAGGTCACAACAATTAGGGTTACAGTTGTAGTAGCTAATGAATGGAAAGATGGCCACAATAATATGATCCATGTAAGACAATTATCCGAAGATCGTAGGTTTTTACAGGTATCCTTCAATTAAATCAACCATTCTTATCAAACTTCAGGTGTACGTGTATGTTTCTACATTTATATATTAATGATGTTATAATTGAAACTTTTTACAAAGAGTAATGAAACCACTTCAAAATAAACTTGTCATTAATTGCAGAGAGAGAGTTGCGAGATACTCCCTCCGTTTCAGCAAAAGTGTTACTATCACTTTTTTATTTTAGCCTAAAAATAGGCCAAAATGAAAAAGTGATAGTAACACTTTTGCTGAAACGGAGGTAGTATAAAGTACAAGTGAAAGTATACATGGTTTATGACAACACAAATTTTCCTCGCTTCTTACTTGTCACCTCGCGACAACATATTTTTGTTTAAAAATCGCATTGTTTAATGCTTCCACTTGTGCCAATCCAAGTTGAATGTTTGTGAGGCTCCATGTTCTTTACAGTAGCAGTAGCTAAATCAGTGACTATAATAGTCGTTTTTTGTAATGTTGTCTGCTAATGTCTGGAAACTAAAACTTTATGTACAGTTTCTATTTTGTAGTCCATCATCAATATTTCAGCTCATCTATAGGAAGGTCTTATAATTACTCTTGTTCAAATGGTTTGGTTCCTTTTTATTAAAGACTTTGTGGTTTGAAACTGTAAGAATGATCGGGGATTTTAGTAAAAAATAAAATACCATCAAGTTTTTAACTACACTTCTTCTTTGTATTAATTTGAAGAAGATGCCTACTTCAGCCGTAGGCTGGGGTAATACCTAGTTAGTAAATAATTAAGGGTAGTCTAGGCAAATCCTATAGTCTCCTTAATATCTTAACTTTGTCAACACAGATAAAAATAATTGAACGGATAGAGTATGTCTTTGATCCTGGCTCTGCCCTGCATTTGTCCCCCAAAGTATAAGTGTATTTGATGCAGATGAGCAAGTCATAGCTTATTTGGAGGCTAAAAACTCGAGTGTCGTAATTTAGCTAAAGAGGGGTCCATTTTTTATTGGAAATTGGTCAACGATCAAGATATGACACTTCGTCTCATGGCCTTCATAATTTAGCCAAATTCCATCGTTTAGGGCTTCAAACATGCGTTTTTGCTATTTTAGGAAAGTTTTTGTTTTATTAATAACTTATTCTTTAGGAGTCTGTTTGGGTCGCCGTTTGTGGAAAATAGTTTTATTTTAAGAGAACTTTCATTATTTTAGGTCGACCAAAATTTTCCAGGGTTTCAGTCGGTTTATTGGGTTTTTTTTATCCTTTCTTGTTGTGAAAGTTAGGGTTTTTCCCTAAGTCTATTTAAGAGTCTTCAAGTTATTGTTCTACACAGTTGAATTTGATTAGTAAAATTATTTTCTTAAACTTGTTCAATTTTAATTCTGATTTTTGTTTATAATCGGGAAACCGATTATTAATTGATTATATCTTTTCATAGTCGTTATTCCTAGGAATAATTCGAGGTCTGAAGAAAACTATCTTTTTCTTTCTTTTCAATAATATCCCTACATCAGTTGGTTACCAGAGCAAAGTCGATTCTATGGTTGATAAGATGTCACCAAAATTAGTAATAGGTCGTGGTCGTGGTGGTGGTCGAGGTCGAGTAAGAGTTCCAGAATATTTGAATCTATGGAGAGAAGAATTAATGAAGAAATCCAAGGTATGATGACTCGACGTAACATTTGGCGGTGAAGAAGATGAATGAGAAGAATCTGATCGTGAAGATAGGATAATCCGACGAGAAGATTATGATCGCTGGAAGGCAGGATAAAAGTAGAGATTCCATAATTTTATAGTGGTTTAGAACCAGAAGATTTTCTTTCTTGGTTGAATAAGGTTGAGGATGTATTGGAATTTAAAGATGTACCAGATGATAAACGGGTTTTGTTGGTAGCAACTATGTTCCGTGGGAGAGCTAACTCATGGTGGAAACAACACAAACTAGAACGCAGTGGTAAGGGTAAAGAAAAGTTAATCTCATGGGAAAAGATGAGAAACACATGATAGTAGAATTTTTTCCACATAACTGCATTGGCCTGATGTATCAACTGTTGTAAAACCTACGCAAAGGAGCACGTTATGTTGATGATTACACCAGGGAGTTTTATCGACTACTTACTCTTGACGACTTATCAGAGTCGTATGCACAAAAAGTCACTTGTTATGTTGGTGGTCTCCCTCAACAATACCAGGATACACCTCAATATGTTTGATTGTAGTACTATTTCAGATGCACATCATAGAGCAAGCAGATAGAGAAACAAGCGGGGCATAGAAGTTCAAATTGGGGTATTAATGTGGCAACATCTCTAGCAGGTAACCGTAGTACTTCAACACCTAGTGCAACTAATAATCTGTACCAAATAAATCTCCAGTCAACACTTTTGGAGGTCGATTTCATAAGTGTAGTGAATCTGGACACAAAGGCAGTGACTGTCACAAAGGAGAATGAGTAAATAAGGTGATGTTCGTTGAAGAAAACAGTGACGATGAAAGTAAGACTAAGTTTGATGATTATCTTTAAGAACCTATTGATGAAGTTGTTTCTGGAGATCAAGGAGTGAACTTTTTGGTGAGAAGAACTTGCCTTACACTGCGTCAAGAAGATGGCGACCTATGGTTGCGTACCAATATATTCCAGTCAACCTGCACGATAAAAGGAAAGTTTTGTCGTCTCGTTATTGATCCTGGCAGTTGCCAGAATCTGGTTGATGAAAAGGTCGTGAAACGATTCAAGATGGAAACCAAGGCGCATCCACATCCGTACAAACTTACTTGTCTTAAGAAAGAGAATGAGGTAAAACTAAACAAATGTTGCTTGATTTCTTTTTCAATTGGTGAAAAATATAAAGACAAAAGTATGGTGTGATGTTGCGAGTATGGATGCATGTCACCCATTAGTGGGTCGTCCATGAGAGTTTGACAGGAAAAGTAATCATGATAGGGTTAAAAACACCTACATCTTTTTGTGGAATAACGTAATATAGTACTCGTACCCACTAAGAAGACTGTTCTTAAACCACCTACGGCGGAAGCTACCAATCTTTTGTCGTTCAAGAAGTTTGAAGATGAGATAGAAGATGCAGGTGAATTGTATGTGTTGATTGGCAAAGAAAAACAGGCTGAAAGTAGTATCCCCATTGCAGCTCAACCTTTAATTGAAGAATTTGTAGATATCTTTCTTAATGATTTGCTTGATGATTTACCTCCACTCTGGGATATTCAACAACGTATTGATATAATTCCTGGTTCGAGCTTGAAAAACAATGCGCATTACAGAATGGGTCCTAAAGAACATGAAGAACTACGTCGTCAAGTAGAATACTTGTTTCAAAAGGGACTAATCCGACAGAGTCTTAGTCCATGTGCAGTACCGGCCTTGCTGATCCCAAAAAAAGATGGTACGTGGAGGATGTGTATTGACAGTCGTGTTATCAAGAAAATCACAGTCAAATACCGTTTTCCTATTCCAAGGTTAGATGACTTGCCATATCAGTTGAGTGGAGCGAAAGTGTTTAGCAAGCTAGATTTGAAAAGCGGATACCATTATATAAGGATTCGTGAAGGTGATGAATGGAAAACTTCTTTTAAAACTCGGGAGGGTTTATATGAGTGGTTGGTTATGCCATTCGGTTTGACCAATGCGCCAAATACATTCAAAGCATACCATGAATCAAGTACTAAGACCTTTTATCGGTACTTTTATGGTTGTTTATTTTGATGACATTCTTATTTATAGTTATAATATGGACTTGCACGTCCAACATCTTCAACAAGTGCTTTCTGTGTTATGTACGGAGAAACTATTTGCAGCCATTAAGAAGTGTTCCTTCATGACGGATCTGGTTTTGTTTCTCGGTTATGTTGTGACCAAATATGGGATCAAAGTAGACGAGCCCAAGGTTGAAGCTGTTAAAAATTGGACTAAACCTACTACTTTGCATGAGTTAAGGAGTTTACATTGCTTTGCTTTTTTTTTACCGACGTTTTATTCCCCACTTCAGTACCATTATGGCCCCAATCACTGAATGCATGAAAGGAGGGAAGTTTTCATGGTCTGACGAAGTTGATGAAGCCTTTGAAGCTGTCAAGACAAAACTAATTACTGCACCGCCATTAGTGCTACCAGATTTTAGCAAACCGTTTGAATTACATTGTGACGCATCAAAAGTGGGGATTAGAGCTGTTTTGAGTCAAGAAGGACGTCATGTAGCTTATTTCAGTGAGAAGTTGAATGGTGCTAAACTCAACTATAGTACCTATGATATGGAGTTCTTGCAATAGTTCAGGCTTTGAAGCATTAGCGTCATTATCTTACTCATAACGAGTTCGTAATGTTTTCTGATCATGATTAGTTGAAGCACATCAATAGTCAAGAAAAAATTTCATTTAGACATGGTAAGTGGGTTGGTTATCTACAAGAGTTCACTTTTGTACTGAAATACAAGGCTGGATCGCAGAATCAAGTTGTTGATGTCTTAAGTCGCAGGAGTCTGTTACTCAATACTATGAGAACAGAGGTATTGGATTTCGATTCATATTTTGATCTTATTCTAATTGATCCATATTTCGCGGAGATTGTGGATGTTTTCAATACAGGAACGGAAAGTGACTACCATATGCATGATGGTTTTCTCTACAAGGGAAATCAATTATGTATTCCAGATTCAAGTCTCCGAGTAAAGATTCTCAAAGATTTACATGACGAAGGACATATGGGCAGGGACAAAACTTTTCAACTTGTTCCGAAGTCGTACTATTGGCCTACAATAAGACGTGAGGTCGTAATATTTGTTGATAGATGTCGAATCTTCCAAACATCAAAGGGAAAAACGTTTAATGTAGGTTTGTATATGCCGTTGAAAGTTCCAAGTCATCCTTGGACAGATTTGAGTATGGATTTAGTATTGGGTTTACCAAGAACTCAACGGGGTAATGATTCAGTATTTGTAGTGGTTGACCGTTTTTCTAAAATGGCACACTTTATTGCTTGCAAGAAGACTAATAATGTGTTAGGTAGCTGAATTATTCTTCTGAGAAATATATCGTCTACATGGATTGCCAAGTACCATTGTATCTGATCGAGACACAAGATTTCTGAGTTATTTCTGGAAGACTTTGTGGAAGTTAGCTAATACAAGACTTAATTTCAGTAGTGCATATCATCCTCAAAGTGATGGACAAACAGAAGTGGTGAATCGTTCATTGGGTGATATACTGCAATGTCTGGTTGGAGAAAATCTGAAGAGTTGGGATCAGAAACTTTGTCAAGCTGATTTTGCGTTTAATCGATCTGCAAACCGTAGTATGAGTATGAGTCATTTTGAGGTTGTGTATGGATACAACCCACGAGCACCGATAGATTTAGCATCAATTCCTGATTTGAAGAGAATTGAAGCTCGAGCTGAAGAGCGTATCCAACAGTTGCAACAGGTTCACAAGTTGGCTGAAGAACAGTTACTTCGGGCTAATAAGGAGTATAACAGGCAGCAGATATAAAGCGCAGAGATGTAAATTTTGAAGTAGGAGATTTTGTGTGAGTAATATTAACAAAGGATCGATTCTCTGTGGGCGAGTATAACAAATTAAAGGCACGAAAGATTGGTCCAGTTGAAATTATGACTAAGATTAATCCAAATGACTATAAGTTGAAGTTGCCTAGCCATATCCGTACTTCTGATGTTTTTAATGTCAAACACTTGGTGTCGTATCATGGAGAAAATTCAAATGACGAAGATCAGCAAAATTCGAGGGCGAATTTCTCTCAACCTCGGATGAATGATGCATATGAGCAAGCTATAGCCTATTTGGAAACTAAAAACCCGAGTGTCGTAATTTAGCTCAAGAGGAGTCCATTTTTTATTGTAAATGGGCCAACCATCAAGACATGACACTTCGTCTCATGGTCTTCATAATTTAGCCAAATTCCATCATTTAGGGCTTCAAACATACATTTTTGTTATTTTTTGGAAAGTTTTTGTTTTATTAATAACTTCTTCGTCAGGAATCCGTTTGGGTCGCCGGTTACGGCAAATAGTTTTATTTTAAGAGTACTTTCATTATTTTAGGTTGGCCAAAATTTGTCAAAAATAGCAAATTGGGGTTTGAGTCGAATTTTTGGGTTTTTCCATCCTTTCTTGCTGCGCAAGTTAGAGGGTTTTTCCAAAGTTTATTTAAAAGTCTTCAAGTTATTGTTCTACCCAGTTGAATTTGATTAATAAAATTATTTTCTTAAACGTGTTCAAGTTTAATTCTGACTTTTATTTATAGTCAGGAAACCGAGGCCTAAATAATATCTCTGTTTATAGTCGTTATTCATAGGAATAATTCGAGGTATGAACAAAACTATATTTTTCTTTCTATTTTTTTCTTTATTTTTAATAATATCCGCTGAGTCAATATTGAAACTCCTTGGGTTTGGATGGCTTTTGATCCGAGGGTTTTGTACTCGTCATCCCCTTAACAAGACAGTTTTTCCCTGAGCAGTCTCAAATACTGTACCAACAAACTATGCTAATCTACCATACTATAATGATACTAATAGTTGAGGGTGTCAGGGGTAAGGAGATAGGCTTATTCCGTTGAAAGGGTTTAAAGCTTACCTACATTGGTAAAACATACACACTTTTTCGCCAAACTATTCCTGTTTTAACACAATGCCTATCTAACTTTTTCCCCAAAATTCATATTATTCAGAAGAGTGAATTCTTAAAGACATTACCCGGAAACATGAATGAGTTAGTTAAGATAAAATGTAAATTTGGAGGGAGATGGGAAGACTCCTGTTTCCGTACAACTTCTTAAGGTCGTCAATAGTGCCTTTTACGACGACATTTGACTGTTTCTCTCTGCACATACATCTTTTCCATTTCATTTAGGGCTCGGCTAGATCCATCAGGCTCACTAACAAATTTCCATCCACCACCACCACCTCCACGTTTTCCCCGTGGTCCAAGTTTTTCAATAGTGAATCTCCATCCATCATCGGACCGCCTCCTACTATATTTGTGGCATTTCACTTCTCCAGCAATCTGCAAAGAAAACAAATAATGTGATGTAACATTCCAAAAAACATCACTGGAAACACATGGAACAAGATTTTAAGACATTGAAACAAATAACGTGACATAACATTCCAAAAAACATCAGCGGAAACACATAGAATAAAATTTAAGCCATTAAAATGTTCCATCCTGAAACATGTTGGATTAGATAAATCTTGCTCACTGAACAATTACCATGTGCTTCCCACAAAAATTTGGAAGGGAGAAATCAGAATACAAAGACATGTAAACACATAAATAACACCTAAGTGCTGATGCTCACAATACTAAACCTTGGACCAATAAACTATTACCGCATTTAACAGAGATGGTCTGGAACTTATAGCAGTTAAACGCATAACGAGTACATGTCCCAAGCTATAGCAAGAAAGAGTTGCTACTAGCATCATCAGCATTTCGAACGCATAAAAATCTGAAGTCTTCTTTACTCTCAGTTAATGATAATTGGATACTACTATGTTTTCAAAATTTAATTCACATGTTAATTAATTCTGCAAAGTTGTTTCATGGTTCAAAAAAAAAAAAAAAAATTCTCCATCATTGTCGAATAAGATTGTTTGTCATCAGAAAGTTATTTATGCAAATATTTAACTATAGAGTCTTGTCTCAGTATAGAGTGTTTGTACTTCCAGTTAGTTAAACATGATCAATCATGCAAATAGAACAAATATTCCAGAATTTACGGAAGCTAACTTCTTCGAGGTCTTCAAGTGAAAAAAACAGACAGAATTCAAAAGGCTGATATCCTCATTTTTACGAACATAATTCAAGAAATTATTCAATCAAATATCTCATTGTGGAATTTTGTCTCAATTTAGAGTGTTTGTGCTTTCAGTTTTTCAAACATAATGGATTATGCAAGTTGAACAATAGTCCAGAAATTCAGCAAGCAAACTTCTTGAAGGGCAGCCTTCAAATGAAAACAAAATTCAAAAGGCTAATGTCCTTCTCACTTTTTCAGAAAACTGAAACAGCTAATATAAGTTGATCAACCAAATAAGTGGAACAATATGTTCTATCAATATGTTCAAAACCTTAAAGTACTCTGTGTAGCAAAAGTCGTAAGGCGGCTAGGTGGGGACTGGGGACTGGGGACTAGAGAGACTAGGCGGGTAAAAATAAATGAACACATGTAACATTAGCAAGAGATAGAGGGGAAATGAACCATGTATTAAAACTGATATAGCATTCAATAAAACTTATACTTGTTACTTAAACTGATAACGGCATTGTCATACCTCAGTTACTTACTAGTGCTAAGTTTTTGAATGCCTAAAACAACACAGCAGTTATAAATCCTAGAAGTTTAAGTTAAAACAGACGGCAAGAACTAAAAAATACCCTAGGGTTGTAATAATTTTTGGGTTAAAAATTATCTTTTTTCTAACCAAGCCCAAGAGGCGCTTAAGCCCAGTCCGATTTTTCATAAATCGGCCCAGAATCAACGCCTAATTTCTAAAACGTCTAAAATTTCGGGCGGCCTAGGCGCCGCCTTTTACTACACAGGTCGGAGGGAGATGGGGACAAGTGGGGTTTGTCAAATTTAGATAGCTTTTCTTTTGTAATTTATTTATCTTGCGGGGGCAAATATGTATGATAAAATTGAAATTTTATTTTTAATGAGGTCAAAGTTGTAAAACTGATATAAAGTCAATAAAAATATATATGTATGATGTAAATATGAAAACTGATATAAATTATTATGTTAAATTTAATTAAAATATTTTAGAATTTGATCTTAACACAAATAATTCTAAAAAAATAATTTAAATGCAAAAAAATCAAAATAATGATATATTGTTTCTAGTACTTTCTATGTAGCAAAAAGCGACCCTAGGCCGCCCGAAATTTTAGGCGTTTTAGAAATTAGGTGTTTTTGGGCCTAGGCGCCTATTCTAGGCAGATTTATGAAAAACCGAACTGGGCTTAGGCGCTGTTTGGGCTTAGTTAGAGAATAGATAATTTTTAACCCAAAAATTATTACAACCCTAAGGTTTTTTTTAGTTCTTGCCATCTGTTTTAGCTTAAACTTCTAGGATTTATGACTGTTGTGTTGTTTTAGGCATTCAAAAACTTAGCACTAGTAAGTAACTGAGGTATAACAATGACTTTGTCAGTTTAAGTAGCAAGTATAAGTTTTATTGAATGCTATATCAGTTTTAATACATGGTTCATTTCCCCTCTATCTCTTGCTAATGTTACATGTGTTCATTTATTTTTACCCGTCCAATCCCCAGTCCTCGCCTAGTCTCTCCAGTCCCCACTCCCCACCTAGCCGCATCACACCCGCCTTACGACTTTTGCTACACAGCCTCCGACCCTCTTCAAAACCTTAAAGTACTAGAAAAAATATCATTACTTTGACATTTATTCATGTAGCACGCGGACAATACTCTGCTATACCTATATAATAACTGCGTGGAAGATTATGTCTCATTAAAAAGTTTATGTGAATGAATTCGAATGATAGCTGCATATGACTTGTGAGTTTACATTTCTTTTATGTTTTGTCGACAAGTTACATGTTCATCAAAATAAAACAAACCTAAAAGGAAAAGAGTATGCTCACATTAAATGTTCACTGGGAATAAAATGAGGAAGTAAAAGATGAAGCTTACCTTTTTCTTGTTAAAGTTCATCCTTTGAACAAATTCTTGATACAGCATTTCATCTTCCTTCATTGATATTTCATAGTGCACTTCGTCAGGATCTCTAGCTGTGCCTTCCCAACCCTCAGGCATTACCTTGAAATTGGGTTTGTATGGAAGCTTGGCCACATGGAATTCTCTACAGTGGGAATTGCAAAACCTGAAAGAGGCAAAAATAAGTAAGAATTAAATATATTACCAGCACTAGATCAACCAAGCCCTCGTTGTCAAACACAAATAGTATTGAAGCATGTAATGCAGACACATAAGGTGAACTAAAGAAGGGACGAAACTAAGTGAACTGAGATTTATAAAATAGGAAGCCAGGTAACAAAATAACAAAATTATAAGCCTCTACGAATAACTATATATGTTTCGCGCTCATATGGAGGCGACATTACACGACTGTGATATGCTAAGACAATGCAAGGAGGCTTCTACAATTCGTTACCCTCCTGATTAACGTCTTCAATAAAATAATGATGGTAACAAAAAAACTTTAGTGGTATCTCTCAAAGGCCCTTATGGAGGGTTTTTTCTGATATTTGATGTGACACTTCTTCACATCTTAAGAACAATGTGCTTGTGCAGCCGTCTGTTCATTATTTCCTAGCTAGTACTTTTCCTAAAACAAGTACAATAATAACTGATCGAACCGTCTCTTGTACTGATACAAGTTTCATTCAAGAGGAAAAATCAAAATTAGTTGAAGCACCTAAACACAAAAAGGTTCATTAACACGTCCTCTGTATTTGTCACAAGTACCCAGGCAAAAATTACCAATTTTAACAAATTCCTCCGTCAGTCGTAGATATTGATAATATTTATATCAGTCACAGTGTCAGAGTCTGACATGTTTCACAAGCATGTCAGAATAAATTTCTGAAGAATAACAATAAAGATCCAAAATGTCTCGTAGCCTACAATTGATCAGACCCCAAAAGGACATCTACTATCCAAAACTGAAGGAATTTATTAAGCCCACTGCACATCCAACTTGTCTACAATTCTGTTGTACACAATGGATATGGATCAATTCTACAACAGAAAATTTGAACAATAGCAATCAAGTAAGAGAACTAGCGTTGATTTTGGGGAGCATTACTGGTTTACCTCTCATTTTGAGAGATGTAAAGCCAACTCATCTAGCATACTCCAGAAGCCTACTACAGTACCATTTTCTCTACAAATGGGCTACACTGGAGACCAGATCTTTGCATGCTACAACAACAGCCTACAATCCTCTTTATCCCTATCGTTTGTACTGACTATGTGGCTTGAGTGGTGGCATCCCCTCATTTGGTGCATTAAACTTGAAGAGAGGCAGATTTTCCTTGAGATATTTTCAAATATTCATTTAAGAGACTTAAGTTAAGACATTAAGTATACCTAATTTGAAGTTTGTTCACAACAGATGAAACCCATTAGCCAATACCCAGTATGTTTTATTTCCCACTAAACCAGACATACCCCCATAATTGAAAACCATAAATAAACATGTACCATGCTCTGTTATCAACTAAAATCACAAAAATCAACAGACCATAAAAAGAAGTTAGCGACTACTCACTCAGGAAAAGAATCAAGCAACATCTCAACAGAATCATCCAAGGGCTTCCCAAGCTTCTTCTCTTGTTCCTCCTCATCTTCCTTTAACCACAATATAGCATGAACCCTTTGTCTCATTACTCGACAATCTTTCGCCAATTTCTCAACAGTATAAACTTCAGGATTCATCTTATGCAATTTATACATTTCAGCTTTCTCTGAATCTTTCAAATAAGAACCCCTAACACCTGGTTCCATAACTTGTTTCAACAATTGAGTCGTTTCTTTCATTCTCTCTCCCCACCCTCTAACAAATGCCTCACTTTTACGTCTCTCCTTCCGAACAAGGTCCGCAATTTCATCGAACGAATCCGCCTCTGCCACATTCGACAATGACGGAGAAGAAACCGAGGGTTTTGGTTTCGCAGAAACCGTTTCATCAGTAACTTGACGACTTACAGCTTCTCTATCAAGATGCTCTTTCGTTATTCCAGTCGACCATGATGAAGCAGAATCCCAATCATTGTTATTACCAACTGGAGCAGTTGAAGATCCGGCATTGCCCCATGGTTTTGCCCAAGGATCATTTTCATTTCCGTTGTCACTTGTTGAAAAATTTCGCCATGAAAGTGGGATTGAAAGGGAGTTAAGGTTGTTATTCGAAGTGACTAGTACATCTTTTAATGGGGTTTCGAGTAACGATCTAGTAGTGGTTAGTGAGATCGAGAGTCGAGAGAGTGTTCGATGAAGATTTTGCATTATTTCATCGAGGTAATGGAGAAAGTTAGGGTTTTGTGATTCTCTTTGGTATTAATTTAAGCGTATTATATTTTAAGCCCTCATCTAAACATCTATTTATCAAAGCCCCCTCAAATACAAATTAATTAAATTTATACCCTCATTTCGGGACTTATAGCCCGTCAAATCAAGTAATTATGGTCTCACTTTTCAGTGTGGTGAGAGTATTTGAAAATAAAGATCTAAATCAATTAAACTTAAAAAATTATATTTACACTTTGCTTTCATCTTTCCTAAACGAACAACACCACCTGTTACTTTCGTTTTTTCTTATCTATTTTTTTCATCAACTAATTATCCTCACTTTTATTTTTTTTCAAAAAACAAATTAAATTCATATTCGTCATTCATAACTGCTCTGAATGTTTCCTTCAAATTCTAATCTGATTCTGAAATTAGGGTTGTTTGCCTAGGTTAACAAATTTGATTTATTCGAGTTAAGAATGTCGCTATGTACATGTTGATGCTTTGCCTTTTTATCGGATATTTGTTCGGCTTTGCTTCCCGTGTTAGACAATATTTTCGTGTTAAAAAATTAGGTTAATTACTCTAAGAAAAAAAGTCACATTTTGTTAACTTATAATCGGCTTTATGTACTTGGCTTTATGTACTTACCGTATTTGTGACTGTGGTACTTGATCCCCCTTGTGGATGCATGAGTTCTCGCTCTCGCCTCCTCCTTTTTCCCTTTTTGTATCCTTATTCAAAAATATTACAAAGTGTGTTAATCTTGTGATTCATGTTATTCTGGGTCTGAAAACTTCATATGTTTGTTCCAATTTATATAAACCTGTCTGAACTTATAGTGGTCGGGTCTGAATCGTTTTCATGTTGTAGTTTCTCGAGCGCTTCACGTGTGCGTCTATTTTGATGTGCTAGTTTTCGTTCATAAAGATATCACATTTAGCATATTAAATTATTTTTTAATACAAATATTGAATTTAAAAAAAATGGGAACATAAGTCACTGGATTAACTTACACTTATTGTTTCTTTTTCTTTCAAATCGATCATTGTTGATTATTTATTACGAATTTTGTTTTACATAACAATTAACTTTGGAGAAGCTCCACACACATATGGTGAAGCTAATTCAATGTTAGATACAAAAAATCTTCTATCAATGGTCAATGTGGTTGCAGTCTTTTGGTGGTGTATATTATCTTTAAACCATGAATCAAATACTAGCCTTAAATTTCTTGATTCTATTGTCTCTGTATTTATTTTAACGCTTCATTATATGTTGGTTCCAACAATTGTATTGGCTTACATTGAATTACCCAAAATCGGTATGTTTCCTACAACGTTAAACTTTTGTTATTGTATTAAATCTTTTTTATTTTTCTGCAAATCCTCGTAGCAATAAGAAATGATGTTCCAACTTTGTCAACGTTTTACCTTTTGTTGTTGATGGGTGATTGATGTACTCCCTTGTTGCGGTATAGCTGACCTCTGCTTCTGAACTAGTTTTTTTTTTTTTTGAATGATGGGTGATAGCCTCTGTATATTACCTAAAAAGATCTTTGTTATTCGATATTTAGCCATTTCAAAAACTCTATTTGTCCTTTGACTGTAATTATATAAATCCCAGTTTTAAAATATTTTTACTCTTCGTTTATCTCAGTAATTGTTTAAATTACCTTGAATACCCTTGTACAAATCTCCCCGATCTCGTGTCTCGGTTTTAATTATATAAATATTGTCAAGTTTTTTCAGAGCCTAAATCCACACTCCCTATTATCTCCTCAATATAGTTGTTCTATAATTGTAAAATTCCTTTCAAGCTTTAATTGCAGTTGTTATTATGTTTTATCCTATGGGACGATATGTTTGCAACATGCATCTGGATCAACCATCAACCTCTTATATGACAGTTTTAATTATTCTTTTGATGATTAATAAGTAGCTAGGTAGTTCACTGGTACATGATCAACACATATATAAATTTAGTTTGTGAATCTTGAGTCTACTCATCGTATTTCAACAAGAAAACTTTGTATTTTAGATTTAGAGACATCAACACCACTTTGATAATGGCAGTCCAAGTTTACATCACTTTATTACATCTACAATAGTTATCAGATATTGAGTTTTGAGGTTTAGCATAAGTGATGAGAAACTTGTATTAGATGAAGTCCGTACTGTCTTACATTTCAACAACAAATTTATTCATTCACAGTGTTACAAGTCTACATTTTGAGCCTTGTTAATGCTTTATTCCCTCTGAATATTATTACAGAAGTCATTAACTCATCGTTATCATATTGTTTCAATGGTTGTATTGGATATGTATGTTGGTCTTTATGCATTATTTTATGAGATATCATTATACCCAAGCGTACAATAATGTAACAGTTGTATGATTAGCTAAGTGGTATCCTTAAAAAAAAGAACAACTAAGCGTATGTTTCAGGCCCATGCTCACAAACACATTAGTCGTTGGTATTCAATGAGTACTTTTAATTCTTTCTTAGATTAAATATTAAATTATATTTGTTATTTTCCTTGGCCACTACTAAACTTTGTTTTCAAAAGTGCTATTGGATACACAATTAATATAATGATAAAAAAAAAAAAAAAAAATCCATTGCCCCGGTCTTCTTTGTCTTGTCTTATTTTTGAATATAGTTCTAAACATCTAAATCCTCCATCAAACCATGGTTTTCCCCTGGGTAGCATGGTGGGTTGTCGTTATACCTCATAAATAGTTCAAGTAACTCATGTATTATTCTGGGTTGTGGATCCCTTTCCGTATTTCATCCGGTAAAGGGAATTAATATGAAATACAAGATATATTACATATATCATCTATCATTGAATCCAAACAAGTATACATGTAAGGATTATCTTTGTTATTTCATGGCTCTTATAAACGTCATTAAACAAATACCCTAAAGCGTTGATTTGATTGGGTATTATTTGATCCTGCAAATTAAATGAACACTTTGTGCAAGAAACCGGTAGGCAATAAGAAGTTGTGAATAACTACAATGTTTCTAATAGAATCTGAAGGAGTTTTGGATTTTTAGATTACACTTGGCACTTATATAGTGTTCCGTACCATCTTAGGAATTATTTTTCATTATATTTTCCATCATGTGACTTTTAATTATCATTAATGACATAATTGATTGTTTTTTATGCTACTTTTATTTTTAAAATTCAAACTTAATGGTATTGGTGGTATTACGTTCCATGTATATCTATAATACTTGTGACAATGCTTCCATAATAAAAAAGAAAAGAAAGTATTATTTTCCTGGTAATTATGGATATTATGTTCTAAGTTGTAGAAGGTATTAAAGTTAGAATATCTCCTTTTTTCTAAACCAAAATAGTCACAACATTTTCCGGTTTATGAGTTCAAGCACCTAATTTATACAATCTAATTGGGTGGAATTGTTGGATCAAGGGATGGTTTATGTGATTTTCGAATCATACGGTCATGTTCTTATGCTCAAAAGGATGTTTGTTTTAATAATGTTGTAATGTTTAAATTTATATGTCAACTTAATTTGTTTGGAATAATTTGACAGAAGATGGATGGCAATTCAAAAGATGTTTATTTACTTTTTTCTTACTTTGGATGTAATCAAATTTATATCAAAATAAAGATTGTCCATGAAAATCGATACCAAGTTTCAATTTGAATTAATTCTCCATAGCCTAACACTTTAATTGATTCTTTGTAGTACACCATATTATCTATTTTCCACTAAACAAATTTCATGGACTAAAACTTCTCCATTATGTTCGAGTTACAAAAAAATTTGGAAAAGTTACACAACTTTGAGTCATCTGACTTATATGTCAGTTTAAAGCAAACCTACATATTGGCGGAGCTTCATGAAACACGGATTAAAAGAGAGACGCTTTGTTAATTTTATAAAGTATTGTACTTGTTGAACAATTTTTAGATCCAAAAGGATGATTATATTTGTAGTGATAAAATTTTCATAATATAGTTGTTTGTGGGTAAAAACGAATTTAGGGTAAAAAGGGAAATGATGGAGTAGGCTGATGCCAGCCAGAGCAATTCGTCTAAATACTAAACATTTGTAATGTATAAGTACTTGTTTAAGATTTGAGAGATCAATTTGTACGAAATTGGCCTAAACCAAGGAATGATAGTTCCAATTTCGTTTCGGTCACATAGGAAGAGAAGGTTTGATCTGTAGGGAGGGAATAAGAGAAGATATTGAGATCAATGAAGTTGAACGTAAATAAAATGTGTTGAACTGCTATAAATACAAAAATCAAAAGTCTGAGTTTTCTGAGAATGCTCTAAGATGGTATTTTTGTGATCATATATCCTTGTTGTCTTGTCAATAGGTTGAAGAACCTATTTATAGCATTGGAAGTTAACACATTAATCTCATAAGTGGTGATAGTTAAAGAGAAATGGAAGAGTGGAGAAGTGGAAATCACGGTGAAAACCAACTTTATCATGCTAGTGGGACTTGGCAGTTGTACGACCACTATTCCATTCATTCATTTAACTGTCGACACGAATTATTTACTTTCTCGTCGTGGGTGTATTGCTACACCGTGTGTGTTGTAGGCCGCCAGACCAAAACCCTAGTGAATATCCCCATGTGACATAATTGATGTCTCGAGCATGGTTGAAATTATTTTATAGAAGTGTATTTATATGGTCAGTTGTTGACCTATCTAGACTGTTAGTCTTAGCATATTGATGAGTCTAGCATGTTTCTCAGTAGTGATTCTGGCATTCTGGATTAGCTCGCCCGTGGAGTCACCCCACAGAGTAATCTTCACACTAACACTGTTTCACGGGGAAAAATGAAACTTTTTACCACGCAAATAGTTTATTGAACATCTTGAATATACCCACAAAAGTTAGAGATATTTGATGAATAATTTAGCACACTTGTACCTTAGATTCTGGAGAATTAGGTCGCGCATTATAGACTGTTATCCATTTTTTCTCTTGATTTCTTGTATAGTTATTAAGCTGGTAAGAACACCGACCACATTTGCTTTACCATAAAAAGTGAAAAATAATTAAAATTATATTGTGGAGAGCAATAATGCTAAGAAAAATGGGATGATTCAAAGTAAGATATGTGTTTGCAGTATTTGACTCCAGTTCTTCAATAGCAGTAAAAGAAAACTTGTTGCACGGTGTTTTCACTAAGGTGGAATCCAGAGGCTTAACCTCGGTATTCTACTCAAAAAAGGCACGTGAGTCATTTATAATAGGGCATAATATTTTCTTTTCAGGTGCAAGATCTCAATTTCAAAAGTGAATAAAGTACACCCTCACGCAGGAAAGGTTTAAATTTCCAAATAATTTTTTAAAGAATCACCCCATGTAGACAGCGACAGACAAAATGTTAGATATTTGTTGGAACCTAATGTTAATAAAGTCATCATTAGGTAGTATTTGTCATTGACGTTACTTATATTCTGATCTAGTATCAAAAGGTCCAAGTTTGTTATCTCATTGGCCCCGTAAAGTCATTCCATGTTCGAGAAATCATGGTTCAAGACATCTATACTTCCCATTCCACCATGTCAGTCTGATTAAAGGTATTGTAGGTGCTTACTGGTACATATTTAGAGGTGTTACATGTGATTTGTACCGCCATTGATGGTTTCTGCATGGTTTGAACATAGTATATAGTCAAACATAGTGTAATAGGTAAATCAAAATAGGGTATAAACATCGATAAGTCAAAAGCATTTGGTCGAGAAAGTACATCAATTGCAAATTACATGGTGTTATGGAGACAGAGGCTACAACACTAGGTGTGATCACCAATGATAATAGTGAAAATAGGGTGTTCTTGTTTGATAAGTGATGTGATTTGGAATTACCCAATATAATAACCGCAATCGCACTGCGTCTAACTGGTAGACAACGGCAAGTACGGGTCGAACCCACAGAGAGCGGGGAAATACTGAAATTAATATCTCTAATCAACTAACCATAAACAATATTTTTGAGATTTTTAGGTTTATAGATAAAATAATAAAATAAACTAAACTAATAAAATAATTAAACAGACAGAGTCGATAACCAGGGTTTTCAGTATCCACCACTATTTCTATTTAATTACTGAAGTGAAACATAACTCATGAATATTTAGAGTCGTAAATATCACTGGGACGCCCTAAACATGGTGCATCAAAAATCCCTAGTCTCAAGCATACACCATCAAATTGCGTTAGCGAGAAAATTGTACGAAACTAATTATAGGTCCATAAATAATACCTGACTATTCTAAGCATACCCCATCAAAGGATTTAACCCAAGCATGAAATATCAAATAAGTAGGCAAATATATTTGCAACAAGTATATTTTCAAAATAACAACTGTATACCAGAAGCATGGAACATCAAAAACCTAGGTCAAGCATGTACCATCAAACGACATCACAATTGTTTAATAAAATTTAATAAATCAAAATCATGAAATTAATATATTCAAATCATAATAGTCTATTACCTAATAATTCAATTTAATTGGTCTACTACTAAAAGTGGTTTCAACATAAACCCTAGTTACACATTAATTAGAACATGGAGATGGGTTTCTCAAACCCATAAAATTGATTGAAAAGAATAAAAAGGATTAAAAACTGATATCACCGTTGACCCGGAATTAGAGAGCCTTGTTCTTTGCTCTTGTCTCAACTATTCAGGAGGCAGAGTCTCTCTCCAAAAATCCGCCGTGAACTCCTGTACATCAACTAAAAACCTCCTGACGACTCCAAGCCTCAAAGAAAAACTGCCCCCTCTTCTTTCTTTCTCGCTCCGCTTTTATACTCCCCTTTTCGAAACCTAGTATAGTTCAAAGAAGTCCCACGTGCGTAGACTTCACTTTTCTTTCAACTTCACCAATCACGCCTAGACTAGGTCTTCTTTTTCTCTTATTCTTTGTTCACGTGAATAGACCTGACGCACCTATTGACGCCTACCACCTAGTTGTCCGCCTATCAATCACGTGAAGACCGAGACCCATCTATTTCAACAAAACCTAAAGCCCAACACCTAGCCTCAATCAACAACACCTAGCCTCACTCAACAGCAAATTGCCTCTCCACAACCGTACTTCAACTGTTTTCAGCCATCATCTCACCTACCACAGCCTCTTCTCAATTCACGTGAATTAATGGACTTCACCCAAAA
>JAJJMC010031210.1:19945184-19986568 GCA_023531435.1 Papaver californicum
AAAATGCAACTCTACTCAAATAATCATTGAACATCCAAAATTGGATATAATTCACATTGCTCGAAATCAATCAAATTCAAACACAGGGATAGATTAGAAGATGAAAATAGAAGTAATAAATGATGCATATGTTGACTAAGGTGAACGGTGTTTCCCATATCTGTCTGAAGGTCAGTGCCAGGATGAATCCTATTTTTATTATTATTATTTATATACATAAATTGTTTTCTTTTTTTTTTCTTTTTTTTTTTATGACTGCATGATTAAATCTTTTGAATCTAAGCGCATGCTCCTTTTCAGCAGATTACATGATAGTTCCCATGGATCCTGCATTCCACGCTTGCTTAGGCGACGGAGACAGGGAAAACACACACATATTGCTATCAAAGTGTCAATTTTCATCATCATTTTTTTTTTTGAATAAGAATTAAAAATGGACTTGATCTTAACACTCTATTTCATCCTGGCGGCGATAACAATTTGATACTGGGCCCCACCAAATCACTTAGAGAAACATAAAATTGCAAAAATAAAAATAAAAAGTGATATGATTATGATGATTTCGAGATATGCTTGTTCAATGATTATCATGTTATCTCTAACACCTGAGTGCATTCAGATATGAATAGACCATTTAGCTGGGCACACCAATTCTATAGATAAGAGCTATGTTTCCATCTACCTAGAATGGTTAGTGTCATCTTGAATAATTCACAAGAATCTAAATTTCGGAGTTTCTTTATTGACATCAATTTTCTGAAACTCTACCCCCAAACCTAAATTTAACATTGTCCTCAATGTTTCAAACCGTGCAACCTAAAATGGTATGCAATAAATATAAATAAGAGAAACAAATGTAAATTAAAGAGAAGGGATTGGAACGTCTCACCTGATTGACGCAAGAAAAACAGTATTCTCTGTCACACACATCAAACGATAGTAATAACAAAGAACAATAAAAATAAAAATAAATAAAAAACCTAAAAGAAAATAAAAACAAGAAACTAATAATCTACCTACTGGATATGTACAGAAAGATATAATAAGTGACGATTGTGATATAAAGTTAAAAATAATCCAACTATCAAAATTTGTTAACCATATCATTAATGTCCCATTAATGTTTTATAATATAAAGTTTATTATTTTTTAATAATAAGTCTATTTCTATAAATAAATAATTTGCTAATAATTATATCATTGGACATTGGTGGTTGTAGTGGTGTTGGTGAGTGATGGTGGTGTCGATGTCTGTAGAGGTGGTAAAAATACGTCGGGATATAATTAATTTTGTGTTGTTACAACATGAATAACCTTATCAACACGGATAAAAAATATATCGGGATATAATTGTCACTTCATATAGTAACAACAATAGAACGACATAGGTCAAATTAGTACCCAAAAAATTTACTTATCGAGATTGTACTATTACGACACAGATCAAGCTCTAGTATTATCTTATACATACTTCTTATAAGACTCAATGGCCTATAAAGTCTTTGTTGATTTTATTTTATATAGACTAGAAATATAAATGAGACGCTGAATTTTCAAAATCTATAAATCTATTAGCGTAAAAATCTTTACTACCGATATTAAATAATGCTTCAAAATTGGTCATCAAACCTTATAAAAATTTCAACAGGGGATTTATTCGACTCATTTCCGATTTTACCCATTTTCATCGAGTAATAAATAAAATCAAATCTTAACTTCATCACCTATCTGCTTGAATTCTAATTTCAAAGTTGAAGTTGTATTGTTGAATTACATAAAAGTAAATATATATATATATTAGGTGAATTTTGTGCATATCCATGAACTATAAGATGATATCGTGCAATATAGGATGAGATTTAACCTAGAGAAATTACATTCGATTACAATTGTCTAACTAGATAGTTAAACTGAATTTCATTGAATGAGTTTATGGTACCCTAAGATAATTTTGTGCATTACAAGATGATCATGAATTATATATACACCGAGTGAGTGTATGCATGCGCGTACCTTTGAATTATCATATCATTATTATGTATTATAAGGCGAGAATTTACTGACTCTAGTCAACATTTAAGGAATAATTTGATTCACTATCAACAATCACCTTTGACTCTGGCTAACAGTATGATCCCATATCTAGCAAAACATGGTTCCCTTATGGCATTTATTATTTCTCGGTTGTTTCCCAGTAGCATTGTACATGTGTGACCAATCTCCAATTTTTATTTTTATTTTGAAATAGGATGAATATTGAAAAAAGAAAGGTGTACAAGGTACAAAAGAGTTGTAAAGATGAAAGATTAATATAAGCAAAACTTACAGATCTCAGGCCACATATTTATCAAAGAAATAACGCTATAAAACTTAAGGAGGTTACTAAGCAAAGATGTTATCCCAACTGAAAGTCATATCGCTAAAAGGATAAGAGATATAAGGGTGACAAACCTTTAACCAAGAAAAAACCACAACTTTTATGTTGTATACCAATTGCTGAGTCAATTGAGCTTTATTAGAGAAAAAGTTATTGTTACGTTCCCTCCATACTTGTTAAAGATTAGCATATAATGATACTTTCCAGATGAAAAGACCCGTACCTTTGAGTCTCACCTTAGACCAGACGTTCACAAATTCTGTAAAAGTATTAAGCATTACCCCTCGCCATCCAGTGGTTAAAGGAATCACTTTAATCCAAATTTGTATTGTATATCATTGCTATAAGAACAAGATATCGATGGATTCAAGATCCACATTGTATAACCCATATAAATTTGATATTTATATACCTCTTTTTGCAAGATCATCTCTAACGTCGGTTTGATAAAAGAAAGGTGTGCCACACAAAAAAACATATTTTTTTAGGGAGTTGAGAGGACCAAATAAAATTGTTATCAAAGGAAGAAGTTGTTTCAGTCAAATTCCTATTTTGTAGCAACCAAAGATAACAGTTTTTCACTGTGAAGCCTATAGTTGGAGCACAGTTCCAAACCATTCATATTGTGAAGAAAGAAAATATGTTGGGTCATTACCAATTACATACATCATATCACAAAACTCAAGAACTTCAGGTCTCTCAAATATCTTCCAAAAATAATGTTCCAATCGTTCTGAACGTCCAGAACTGATTGGTTTTGGATTGAGCCTTCTTCGTTTGACGTGACTTTAGAAAACAAAGGGAAAAACTTATATTTTATATGTAGAATTTGGACACTATACATTTATATTATACACCTGTGAGGGAAATATTTGGTATTATTTGTACATGGGAGTTGGACAACGGACACTTATATATACTATATCTATCCCAATATAAGTGATACTTCTCCTTCTATTTTCGTCGCAAGAATAATTGATATTTTTCATTTTCATACAATGTACATCCAAATAAATCCTTATTAATAACTAGTGTCGTTAAATTTTCTATAAGAAATATAAATAATTCAATAACCATGTTTATACTCGTTATGCATGTCTTTTTTTTTCAACGGTCTGACATTTACAACTACCCGTATATTAGCTTGTGAGATGTGTTAATTCAAAATTTTAACGCATAACAACAAGCACTATGGGGGCATGTTCCCCATGGTTTTGGATACATAATAACCAAAAGCAACCACTATGGCCATTCTCTTGGCTATAATGTAGCTTTAAGCCAAGCCCTAGTGCCTGCTAGAGATGCGCAATAAGCACTCGCCAAGAGATGGCTGACGGAAACTGATAAAACAACATTTTTGGTCCACCACTAAGATTAATTTTTTTTCTTTACAAGTGGTGGATCCAAGAATCTAACTGACAGAAACTTAGTTTTCGTCACTATAAATGAGATTACCATAGTACATTTCATCTCATGTTTATGACAAAAAAAAAACCTATCACTAGTGCTTGGCATGAGGATAAAATAGAAAGAAAACTAAAACTTTAATCTCTCTTCTTTTTAAAAAAATTATGTAAATACAAAAAGTCTCACTTTTTTGAGACGAAGATAGTAACATTACATTTATGTGACTAATCTCCGTTAATACTATATGTATGGATATGCAAGTGAATTCTAACAAGAGGAAGGACGTGGATTGATATCTGTACTGTTAACAATTATCTTGACTAGTCTGGTGGATTTATTTTGTAAGGACCCACAAATTCGTCAACTTCAATTGATCAGTCAAGAGACTAATTAGTTGCTAATGACTTAAGTCAATAAATATGAACATTAATTAATGATAATTACTTGAACGCGTCATTCGGATACCGGATGAAGAAGAAATCATTTAATTTGTATTATATGGGTAAAATAGTCATAGTTAAACACTATTAGAGAAACCAAACAATTGCTTAGGGCGCCCCTATCATAAAACTAGATCATTCCTTCTTGGTTGCCCGCAACCGTTGGATAGGTGCCTTTATAATTTGGATTTGAGTTATATCTAATCCAAATCGAATTTCTCTTTTTCTTCTCTTCCCCTTCTGTTTCTCCTCCCTTCTTCGTTCTTCTTCTGTGAGGTGAATCGAGAGATGAAATTGAGAATTTGATATCGAATGGGGAGGGGAAAGACTCAGTGAAGTGTGTAGATGATGAAGGTGATAAATTGATTCTGATTATGAAGAAGAAAAGTTAGAGATTGAATGAATGAAATTAGGTTTCGAGAGTTCAAAACAAAGAAGAAATTAGAAATCAGAGATCAATTTAAGAGTTGTTAATGGAAGAAGGAACTAGTTTTGATGTCAAATTGGTATTATGAAGCTGATCTGATGGAAGATTGAAGAGTTAGGGTTTCAGAAGAACTTAAGGTTTCTCTGAATTGAAGTTAGAAGATGAAATTGTTACTCCAGTAAAAAGATTTAAGGTGGGATTGATGTGAATTAGAGTAAAGATTGAAGAATTACTCAAATCAGATAATTAAAGTTTCTATGTTTTTCCCAAATTCTAAATTAATTAGGGTTTTCAGAATTCAATTGGGTTTATATGGAATTGAGAGTAGAAGCTGGGATGGAATTGAATTGATGAATTGATGAGGGTTTTGAGCTGAATAGCTGAACCAAACCAAAGTAGAGGAGAATCTGATCTCAAAATTGATTGAATGTAACTAGATTGAGGTAATCACTTTCTTAACCGAATTAATAGAATTATTCACTTTTAATTCTGGTTTTATGTGAATTGTTTATGAAGTTAAAATGTGAAATGAGTATGGGGTTGGAGCTGTAATGGTAGTTTAGATTGTAATGAAGTACAAGAAAAGATGATGATGTTATGAATGTGCTTGAGCTGAGTTGCAGGTGGTATTGAATTTGAATTGTCAATACTGATAGAATAATGGCAATTCTATCAATTCAAGTAAATTGGTATTGTAATTAGTATGATGTTAAGTTAGAATTACAGAACTTGAAAAAGTTAGAATGGGTTGGAAACGATGGAGTTTCAATTAGAATTGATAGCATTGAAGTTGGGATTGCAGGTAGTTTTGGATTAAAAGATTAAGGAATTGAATGTTGATTGTTGCAGGAAAGAATTGAGATTGTCAATGGAATTGAGTTAGCCTATGATTGTTTTGGCCGAGTCATACGAGTCAGACCTATCACTAAACTGACTCAGTCTAACTTAAAACTGAATCGTTTGAACTGAGGTAACTCAGTCGAATATGAATAACTCGTTGAGTGGACTCAGTGAGTGGGATCTTGGACTAAACCCAATTAACTATGGACTTAAACCCACTTATCCAATTGAACTTGAATCTTTGGACTTAAGCCTGTTGGAATTAACCCATTGGATTTGGACCTTGACTCTGGATTTGGACTTTGACTGATATTGACTTTGATTTGTTTGACTCAGTTGACTAACTTTGACTGGACTTCGGCCGTCAGTTGACTGTTAACTTTAACGGTTTAGTTGACTTTTAAAGGGTAAAATAATTTGAAACACTTCATAACTATCTCTCTGACCCATCCAGTCATTTCCCCCCAAATCCTCTGATGATTTATGGACATAGAATTATCATTGGAAATTTGATAAGAAAAAAGATGGTTGGATACTAAAGAGGATTTAAAGATAAAACAAAGGATATTACCTAAATTTTGAAAGAACATTTAATAATCATTGTCATATTAATCCAAATGGTAATTACATGTTCAAGATGATAACAAGGATAATAAAGGACGATACTATTGGCTTATTGGTCTAAAGATCTTAAAGTTGGAGTGTTATCATCAATTGAGGTGTTAATCTATAACGAACTTTTTTATATTCATTATTTGCTTTATAAAACTATATATTGCGAAAGTCATGCATATCTTCGCTAGTATATGATATGTGGGATTGGATCTTTATAAATAACTAATATCTGTGTTTTGGGAGTACTTGTTTACTTTCAAAAGATACTTCTTTTCATTGACTGGAAAGTGGTTATAGTTTTACCTATTGTCTGAATGAAAGGAATGAGGCTTCCTGTTGTTTGGGTATGAGATGTTAGTCCCAAAAGTATACACCAGATTTATGTACCTATAGGTGTGGAAGGGCATCCAATATTATAAATAAGGACGTGGACGGACGTCGCCATATTATTATTATTTCTGTCGGGTAGCTCATGTATCAAACATGGATGTTTACTTTTCTTTAAAATTACTTTGTGAAATCTATTATATTATATTTTGGTGTTTAAAAAGGAGAATGATGTTGAGAATCTTATATATGATGGATGAATTACGCATGGTTTGAATGAGCACTCCATGATAGATTCTTCTGTTAGATATAAGGTTTACCACCATTAGTTTCTTTGAATACTTGTTATGTAGAGTGCGTGTATGATTGAGGTACTGGTAAGGGTATAAATCTAAATATGACTACGTGAATGACGCTTTAATGATCATTGAAGAATCCGTAAGAGTCAACCTTACTACTCCAAAGGATTATGTCACTCAACTATTATTGTTCTGATTATGTGTCGGGTGATTGGTTGATAACATTTATATTTTTGTACAACTCTATATTATCTGATATGATTTAATTGCTTTTCCGTGTTTTATCGGTTTTCAATAAAACATGCGTTGTTTTCAAATCATGCTAGTGATTACTGGAAAGTTAGTTATTATTTCTACTGGGCACCCCTCTGGGATGATGTGCTCACTTTATTCCCACTTTCAGTTTTCAAAGATCGATGAGGTAGTGTTCGTGGTGATTCAAGACGTAAAGCTTCAAGGAAATCGATTTAGTTTGTTGGTTAGCTTTCGCTATGTTTATTTTTGTAAATATTTGATTTGCAAATCAACTCATTATTATATGTATCATTTGAGAGGAAATTTATATATGTATATTCTCAGAGGGGTTTAGAATTAGGTTAATGTTTAATTAGAACTTCTAAATTATTATTTAAGTAGATATTTTAGATCCATTACGCCTCAGAATGTAGTTTAGTCTCTTATATTTCTAAGCAAGTGGATTTTGGGGGCTACAATTTTAATCTCACAAGGTTCCATGTATGATTATGAGGCTCCAGACCATCTACAAAATATGTACATGTGAATTCCGAAAATGTTTCCCACCTCCCAAATTCCTTTCCCAAATTTGCCGCTACACTCACATATACATAAAAATTGGCCCCTGTTTTTTCAAAGGACGGGGTCACTTGTTGAATGTATAATCTAGGATAAAGCCACCTATTTGGAGATAAATTTGGGGGTGTCAAGCACAATCGTTTGAATTTATACATGGCCACCCTCTAGCCTTAGAAATTAAAAAAAGAAAAGTAAAAAAGTGATACATAGTGCAGTACCCGTATGAGCTTAACGTAGCTACTTTTGATAATGATGCATTATCCACAGACGATTCGTGCACGAGATTTCTGGTTCGATGATCAAAACCTTACACAACTTAGGTTCTAAGACCATTGTGTTAGCAATTTTTTGAATAACTAATTTATTTAATTATTAATTAGTCAAAGGAAAAATAAATAAATAAAGTGATCCATTTAGTGGGAAGTTGTAATTGATCAAGGCAATTCCCCATGACTCTCTCCACTTTAGAAAACCACCCCACTTCATCCTATCATGCCAACTACTCTATCATGGCTAGAGTTAGTATATGGGAAATGATAGCAAAATAAGGATTAAGGTCACCAAATTCACTCTCATTATGAAAAGACACCATCTAAGTTGAGGAGGAGGGTTTGGAACCAAAGTTCTAATCAAGTGATCATATAGAGCATACTCAAGGATTAAGATTTCAAATAGCAATGGCTGGAGGTATTTATAATCGATCTCTTTTGCTTCCGCTTTTAATTTGTATGTTCATTCTGTGACTAGAACATGCATTTAGGTCTTACATTTGGTATCAGAGCCTGTAATCACCTCTGCCTTGCTTGTTATGGAATTATTTTGTTGATGAGTTTTAATTCCAATAAGCTTTCATAAAATTGATTTGGCTGTTAATAATTTTTCAACCGTTGGTTAGGGCTGGATTTTGATTATGTCTTAGTCGAGTATCTCGTATATCTTCTTTTAAATTTTGAAGACAATCAGACATTGTTAAGGCTCCGAAGATCGGACTCCGTTTAGTACTCCATAACCCTGCTAGACCAAACTGTGTCAGTAGAGAATTATGTTGAAATAAGGTTTATTGAATACCTTAGTCTGGAAATTCCAGCCGTTAGAACCTGCTGAAAATTTAATATGTTGTAGTGTAGGTTCTTATAAGTTTTCAGGTTGAATTTCATAAAAATCAGGTAAGTGGAACGTCACTCTTTACCTTTAAATGTTAGTTTTAGTTTTGTGCTGAGATTATGTCTTTGATCAAGTAGACGACAATATTTACGGTTAAATTGCCAGTTTACATTAATTAGTACATGCAGAGACTTGGTAAACATAAACGAGACATTGTGAGCATTTCTGAAAGGTTATGTTTGGGTGACATTAGAGAACATAGTTTTGCAGAATATATTTAATTTAAAAAACTAAGGATGTTTATGGTCTGTAGCTAAATTAAGGTATCGGACAAACCCCACAGTGATAAGTTTATGATGCTTTTAAACTCGAGTATGACTTCGATTTTAGGGGGTCTAAGTGAGCTATTAGAGTGATAAAACCATTGAGTCACATACAATCTTTAAATTTTCACATGGTGATTTTGTTCTCAATCACATACAGGCATAGAGAGAATCATTTAAATATGTATGTTTAGCTCTAATAGTATTTGTTGTATTATTATTTGTTGACATGTGCAATGGTTATAAATAAAACCATTAGGATTGTACATGAACAAAGATTAAAGAAATATGTCAAGTGATTTAATAATTTTAGTAATTGGAGAGTAGCCACAACATCTCTAGTTATTTAAAATTTTCTTAAGAAATCACATGTGGAAACTAGACATAAATTTGTAATTAATCATAATATGATGAAATATGCCCACAGGAAATTTTATTATATTTGTATGATTAATTGGGGTGAAATATTGAATTATGTTTCTTAATCTACCCACAAGAATTAAGGAATGAATATGGTCTAATAGTTTCATCATGTAGTTATGAATCTAATTTGAGTAGGACTTTAGCCTACAAGCAAGTTTTATGTCACTAGATTCATATTTTTTATATACATGACTTGCATTGGTAAATCATGATTAAGTTTAAGTCTCAAATTTTTGTTTATAAGCATGTATATATTTTTCTTTGCAACAAGTTTAACTGAAAATATTTCTGATGTCAATTGTGACATTCCTGAATTAAAGGGTGATAACTATAAGGTGTGGAAAGAAATAGTGCTTTTACAATTGGGATGAATGGATATCGACTATGCTATTCGGAAAGACGAACCACCTAACATAACTGAGACTAGTGCTCTAGATGCAGTTGATCTTTATGAAAAATGAGATCGATCTAATCGTCTCTCAGTTATGTTCATAAATACCAAAATTTGTACTAGTATTCGGGGTTCTGTCGATAAGCATACTAAGGTTAAAGATCTCCTTAAAGCCATTGTTCTAATACTCCATCTGAGAGTTATCAGTATTTATGAGCATTTTGTAAGTTTTGACAAAGCTCTTGCTAGCACCTTAGTTATGAAGTTTTCATCCATGAGACACAATGGGTTTAAGAATGTGCATGATTATATCATGAGCATGAGGGATAGTGCGGCCCAACTTAAGGATTTGGAAGTTACCATGTATGATTCTTTCCTAGTTTATTTCATTTTGTGTACTCTTCCTCCACAATATGTCCCCTTTTAAGTTATCTTATACACACATAAGGATAAATGGTCAATTAATGAACTTATGACCATGTGTGTTCAAGAGGAGGGGAGATTGAGGATGGAAAAGGGCGAAAAGGTGAACCTTACTATTGCTTCTTCTTCAAAGAAGAAAAGGGATCACGTTAAGGAAAAGGGAAAGCTTTCAGCTAACCAAGCATAAAGAAGGAGTCTTCGTGTTTCTTTTGTAATAAAAAAAAAGGGACACATGAAGAAGGACTTCATTAAGTTTAAGACTTGGCTTAAGAACAAAGGTAATTCTCTAGCGTTTGTTTATGAATTTAATATGGTTAATATTAATCATAATACATGGTGGATTGACTGTGGTATTACAATCCATGTTTCGAATACCTTGCAGGGTATGACAAACCTAAGGAAACCAACGATAAGTGAACATTACATCTATTCAGGCAGTCAGATGAGTTCACATGTGGAAGTTGTTGGGACATGCAGTTTAATTTTAAGTAGTGGTTTTATTTTGCATTTAGAAAAGACATTTTATGCACCAAGTTTCACTAGAAACCTGATTTCAGTTTCAAGACTTGTACCTTTAGGAATTTTCTTTAATTTTTCAGATTCTGGTTTCAGTATTCTCAGAAATTTTGAAGTTATTGGTTATGGTATTTTGTCTATCGTCTTTATTTGCAAAAATGATATCACTCATAGTTCTATGCATGTTAATATTGGGTTAAAAAGATGTATTATGAATGATGACTCCTCAATTTTGTGGCACCGGAGATTGGGACATATCTCTATTTAGAGAGTTAAGAGATTGGTAAATGATGGGGTATTTGGTACTTTAGACTTTACTGATTTTGATACTTGTGTTGGTTGCATTAAGGGAAAGCAAACTAACAAACACAAAATTGGTGCCAGGAGAAGTTCAAACCTATTAGAGATTATACACACGGATATTTTTTTGTCCAGACATAAACGCTAATAATCCGAAATACTTTATCACCTTCGTAGATGATTATTCTCAATATATGTATCTTTACTTGTTTCTTTCTAAAGACGAAGTTTTGGATGCCTTTAAATTATTGAAGGTTAAAGTAGAGAAACAATGTGGTAAGCACATTAAGATTGTGAGACCAGATAGAGGTGGAGAGTACTATGGTAGATTTCTTCATAGCACTAGAATTGTGGAATCAAGAAATGCTAAATTTCTTGAAAATGACTTGATTAGTGGGAGTGATCAATTTCAGGAAATTGTTCCTGAAAAAGATAATGATCAACTTCCACCTACTGTTTCAAGTGACAAGTTGATTGTCAACTATTTCTAGTGACTATTTAGTGTATATGCGAGATTCGGATTGTAATATTTGAGCCGATAATGATCTTATGTTATTTTCACAAGTCATAAATTCTACAGATTCATACTTATGGATCAATGTATATACCTTAAGATCAGTGGGAGACCTTAAGTGATCAATGTATATACCTTAAGTGTAGCACCCATTGTAAAAGATGATTGGTTCAGTTTGGGCCAATGCCCAGGAATGGCATTGAAAGGGAACAAATGAAAAAATGTTCCATATGCTTCAACTATTGGTACCATTATATATGCTCAGGTCTATACTAGACTCGAAATTTCATATGCCGTTGGAATATTAGTAAGACATCAGAGTAACCCAGGAATCGATCACTGTAAGGCTGCGAAGAAAGTATTGAGATACCTTAAGGGTACTAAGGATAACATGCTTATATATAAACGAACAAATAGTCTTGAAGTAGTAGGCTAAGTTCGTTTATTTTTTTGAGAATGCCTCACATGGTGTATGGCTGAAAGCTTCATATCTGGGCTAAGAGTTGTTGACTCTATTAGCCGACCATTAAGAATGTATTGTGACAATTCAGTTGCTGTTTTATGGCTAAGGATAATTAGAGAGGAAGTCGAAGTAAACACATCGACATAAAGTATCTAGCCGTAAAAGAACGTGTACAAGAAAAGAGTGATCATTGAACACATTAGCACTGAATTGATGATAGCTGATCCCTTGACTAAAGGCATGCATATTAAAGAATTCAAGGATCGTGTATTAAGGATGGGACTTGGTCCTATTATGTAGTACATTCTTTATGTTTTTTCTGAAGCTTTCATTTAGTTGGATTATTTCTCATTTGGAATTATGTACGTACTTACTTTAGTTATTTTGTTGAGAAGTATCATTATAGTTTGACCTAGAGTAAACATATGGTTTACTCATTAAGTTAAGTATGAGTGGTGAAAGACTAAGTATATTGTGATACATGGAAGATTAATTCTTGCTCTTAAAGAGGATTAGTCGCCATGATCCGTATATGAAGTCTCTCGTTAAATGGATCAAGTGGGAGAATGTTAGCAATTTTTTCAATAACTAATTTATTTAATTATTAATTAGTCAAAGGAAAAATAAATAAATAAAGTGATCCATTTAGTGGGAAGTTGCAATTGATCAAGGCAACTCCCCATGACTCTCTCCACTTTAGAAAACCACCCCACTTCATCCTATCATGCTAACTACTCTATGATGGCTAGAGTTAGTATATGGGAAATGATAGCAAAAATAAGGATTAAGGTCACCAAATATGAAAAGACACCATCTAAGTTGAGGAGGAGGGTTTGGAACCAAAGTTCTAATCAAGTGATCATATAGAGCATACTCAAGGATTAAACTTTCAAATAACAATGGCTGTAGGTATTTATAATCGATCTCTTTTGCTTCCGCTTTTAATTTGTATGTTCATTCTGTGACTAGAACATGCATTTAGGTCTTACACATTGGACAGATGAGACTTTGACATTGTTGTTCCTATGGAACCCGCTACATTTTCTTGGTAATTACGTAGGTGCTTGTCAAATGGGTTCATGTTGGCCGTGGCCGATGATGCCTGAAGCTTCATAACACTGAAGACATGCCACGAGGGTATTTTTGGTAGAACACTTTATAATGTCCTCGATACCTTGAGTCCTTGACAAATAAATAAAAAAATAAAAAAAAATTGAGCGCGAGTGAAGATCTGATTTCTGCATTCCTGAAACCGGAAACGGGAACAAGAAAATCAGATTCAGAAATAATCAAATCAAATAACAGTTAATTCTATATTATTCATTTTATTCATCTTCATTTATTTCAATGAGAAATCTTCAACACAGAAAGAAGATTGATGGAATTTAGGTTGAATTTGTTATGAGAGAGAAAATGTCTATAGAATATAGTAATAATAATAATAATAATAATTGTGGTAATGAGGAAGAACATAAGATTCTGATTAGGTCAAATTCATCATCTTCTGAACCAGATTTAGAAGTAGTACATGGGGGATCAAAGAAAAAAGGTTTAACTGATTTATTAAATAAATTAGATCGAAGATTTTCTGGTAGAAGATTAAGTGCAAAGAATTTAGATAGTAATAGGGTTCAATCTACATCATCATCTTCACCTTTAGCATCATCATCATATTCAGCATCAAATCATGATCCTCTTGCTGATGGTGCTCCACCTGAATGGGCGTTGCTTTTAATTGGTTGTCTTCTTGGTCTTGCTACTGGTCTTTGTGTTGCCGCATTCAATCATGGGGTCAGTTAGTTTCTTTCTTTCTTATGCCCTAACTTCTCTAATTACTCAATCATGGGGTCATTCAATCATGGGGTCAGTTAGTTTCTTTGAACTTATGATATTGAATTTGAACTAAGACCGTAGGGGAAAATATAAACTTGTTATCTTTATACATATGCCTTAAGCTCAGATTTAGTAGGTTGGAAGACCCAACTCCGTTACCTCTATTGAACTGATTAATATGATTGTTCGGCAGAGATTAGAAGCTGGATGGCAAGTTCTAAGTAAATCACGATTGGCACATCATTTGTTACATTAATAGGATAGGTACTCAAAAACTAGTTCTTAGGGAGAGATTTGTTTTCGTATTGTTTTAGTTCCATTTCATTTGCTTACTTTGTTTATATAATCATAGATTTCGGTATCAATGTATTCTTCTTATCATTACTAAATACACCAAGGCAGTCAACTGGAATCTATTGCATTCCTACAAAAGGATTTAAGGATGCCACTAATAGGATCAGGTCCTACTATCAATAATGTATATTCTTGATGTTTCTGTTGAACTTTGTTTAGAGGCTTTATGAAGTCTCAAAAAGGATGAGGTTGAGCTGGTAATCAAAAGCTATTACTGTGTTTCTTTCTTGCTTATCCATCAAAGTGATTCATGATATTCCTCTTCAGGAATGTGTTTCGAGACTTCTTCTCTGTTTTTTTCGTGCTTTATGTGCTGGGATCTTTCTAATGCACTTTAATTTGTTATGTAGGTTCATGTTATACATGAATGGGCTTGGGCAGGTACTCCAAATGAGGGTGCTGCTTGGCTTCGGATACAAAGACTAGCTGACACATGGCACCGAATACTGTTGATACCTGTGACAGGAGGAGTTGTTGTTGGCATGATGCATGGATTAATTGAAATATTTGAACAAATAAATCAGTCCAGATCTTCACCAAGAGGAAGCTTTGATTTGCTTGCTGGAGCATTCCCCACAATAAAGGCAATTCAAGCTGCAGTAACTTTAGGTACTGGTTGTTCCTTAGGTCCTGAGGGTCCAAGTGTGGATATAGGAAGAGCTTGCGCTAATGGATGCTCTGAATTGATGGAAAATAACCGAGAAAGAAAAATAGCTCTCATTGCTGCTGGTTCTGCTGCTGGCATTGCTTCAGGTATCTACACCACATCAGATCCAAATATATCCATATTGTCATTTGAACATAATCAAAATGTGAATTGTCAGTCTTGTTCCGCTGATTACTTAGTTTTTCTGTGGATATTATCCATCACCAATCCTTGTTTGTTCGCTGATAGAATCTGCAGTTGGTCGATTCTTACCATCAGAAGGCAATGCTTATTATCTGGCAAATAGAAGCCCTTGAATTTCGAACTTATTCTCCTTCTCTCTTAATTTTTGGTGGGTTTTGTATTCGATTAACGGTACAGTAAACAGAAAAGAGTGTCGAGATGATAGAGTCAAAGGAATATGAGAGACAAGTAACAAACACATCCAGGGAATAAATGTATACCTCGAGTAGAGAGTAGAGTGAGAGAATAAAGTAATACTGCCGGGATCCACTGGTATGCAGAATGGTGACATATAGATGCCAAGATTTATCAACCCCAGTTGAAAATGAATCCAGGACTTTCCGATTTATATTAAACTTCATTATGGAGATCGACATCATTTAAAGCCATTCTTTTTTTGGATTCTTTGAGCCGACAAATTTAGATTGGAAGTCATTAAGAGAATCTCCAGTGTGAAAATAATCTTCAAACTAATGCCCATAACACTAGTTTACTTGCCGGCCCAATCATCACGTGTAACTGGAAGTCACTTTCCTTGAATTAATTTTATCACGCGGTTTCATTTGTGCATGTGAAACTCGGCAATATGCATTTTCGCATGAACTATATTTCTGAAAAGCATCGGATTAGTTAGAGCTCGTTGAGTTATCAGCTTCATCTACTAAATCTTCTTTTGTGATTCTCAACTGGATTTTCAGGGTTTAATGCAGCGGTTGCTGGTTGCTTCTTCGCTATAGAAACTGTTTTAAGGCCTCTTCGTGCAGAAAATTCCCCTCCTTTTACAACTGCAATGATTATACTGGCATCTGTTATATCATCCACTGTCTCAAATGTTTTACTTGGAGAGAGACCAGCTTTTATAGTGCCTGCCTATGAACTGAAATCTGCCGCTGGTATTCTATCTGTTCCTAACTCAATGACATTTTTGGTTGTCGAAATGTATTTTACGTTGCTGAGAAATTTTTTGCTCATGAATAATTGCCAGTGCATTCTTATTTTGATATATGTGATAATTCTTGCTATGCAAATTTTCATGCAGTTCAAGCTAAGTAGAAGAATCTGAAGATATAGTGTGCATTTCGGTTCATTACTTTCTTAGAACATCTATAATATAGCTTTCTTGGTTCTGGCGGTATATGAGATATGGATTTTATTGTTTTAGAACTTGAATTTTTTTTATTCTGCAGAACTGCCTTTGTACCTGATACTAGGTATGTTATGTGGAGTAGTAAGTGTGGTGTTCACTCGCTTGGTGAATTGGTTCACCAAGTTGTTTGAATATATTAAGGAGAGATTTGGCCTTCCTCCTGTTGTCTGCCCTGCTTTAGGAGCGTTAGGAGCTGGTATAATAGCTCTCAAGTACCCAGGAGTTCTGTACTGGGGTTTCACAAATGTTGAAGAAATCCTACACACAGGAAAGAGTGCATCAGCTCCTGGAATCTGGTTACTAACTCAACTAGCCGCAGCCAAAGTCGTGGCTACCGCTCTGTGCAAGGGTTCTGGGCTCGTAGGTGGCCTTTATGCTCCAAGCCTAATGATCGGTGCTGCTGTTGGTGCTGTCTTTGGGGGTTCCGCTGCAGAAATTATTAATTCAGCTATTCCAGGAAATGCCGCTGTTGCCCAGCCACAGGCTTATGCTCTGGTTAGATTTGTTCCGCCTATTTGATTAAAGTTAGTTATAGAATGTGGTTAGCTTTTCTTTCTGTGAATATCACTATATCGTTGGTGCAAGTTTAGATGAATTTTGAATTTCTTGATACAGGTTGGGATGGCTGCTACACTGGCTTCAGTTTGTTCAGTTCCCTTGACATCAGTACTTCTTTTGTTTGAGCTGACAAAAGATTATCGTATTTTGCTTCCTCTCATGGTAGCCTTGTCTTTCTCTCTTTTTCTTATTCGTTTTTTCCCCTCTCCTCCTTTTTGACATCCCTCGACAAGTTTTTTTATTGAAAACCTTAAGAACACTCTTGTTTAGGATGCTTTTGATAAGTCATTAGTTTCGATGTTGTGGTTTGGCATTAGCGGCTGCTTAGCATATCAGCTCCCACCATCCTGGATTTGAATTCTTAGGAGGCCATGTGGCGCCATTTAATTTTTGTCTGGTAGTAATTGTGAATATCTAGGGAAACGATCGATAGAGAATTCCCCTTCTTTTATTATTTTTTATTTAGAAATCCTTTACTTTCGTGCTTTTGTAATTACCGTGCTAGATTGTCATACCTTTATAGAGCTTCAAATGCCATTTGTCTTAGATATTGCTTTAAGGGAGAAATATTGAATTTGTTTTATATCCTTTCCTTGTGACAGGGAGCAGTTGGACTAGCAATATGGGTCCCATCTGTTACAAACCAACCTAAGGAGAGTGAGGCATCTGATCCGAGGGGTGCATCACGAGGTTATTCTTCCGTTTCTCCCACTGAAGACAAACATGAGGATATTTTGAAGCGGGATGTTGACGGGAACGGTCTGGAACTCTCTGTCATAGGAACTACTGAAGATATGCTTTTGGATGATCTGAAGGTTCTATCATCTTTTATCCCTTTAAAATGTTTGTTATGTACTTTTCACTTGATTGCATCAATTTTCTTAACTCATAGAACGTCTGTTGTTTATTCCAAGTTCATTCATGAGCGGAAAATGAATAATACTCCTGTTTTGAACATCTTGATGTGGTGCTCAACTCTGTTCCGTATCCCATCTTGTTATTTCCAGGTGTCTCAGGTCATGTCAAAAAGCTATGTGAAGGTTGCAGCAGCAATATCCTTGAAAGAGGCTATAAAACTTATGGATGACGAGCGACAGAGGTGTGTCCTTGTTGTAGATGCCGAAGATCTTCTTGAAGGAATTCTTACGCTTGGGGATATTCAGAGACATGTGCCAAAGATGTATGGTGATGCATCCAACAGCGGTACGCTTTTGGATGTACGTACTCAATCTCTTCCGTTTCATCTATTTTATCTGGATCCTCCTTTTCTTCTGAACATTATTCTTTCTGATAAATACTTCAGACTATTTATGCTAATTGTAAAACAGGACCGCATAACATCATAACTAAACTAAAAAAGAGGTGTAGGAATCGTTGATAGATCTTTGTAAAATAAAAGTTTTGCCAAAACGTTGTGACACATTCATACCAAATGTTTTTCCAAGGTGAAAATATTGGTTCTTTATGTAAGTTTTGGATTCGGGAAGGTTATCTATATGTTGATAAAAGCTTTGTGTGAGTAGAGGATAGAACTTTATAACTCTTGACTTATGTGAATTAGTTGAGCCAAATGGTATTTAACACTGGCTGTTAGTTTCTTTGTTTGGTAGGACGTAAGATTTTATCTTAGTGATGGCTTGTTTATTTCTAGCCTCCTAATAACTTCCATACTTTTAATAGATATTTCTTTTCTTTTTCTTTACTGGAATAATTTTCGTGGTTGTCTAGATGCATTGTAGACCTACTCTTAAAGTAGAACCTAGAATATACTTTTTCTATAGTTAAACCTTATCAATTTTCTTACAGGTAAATAACTGTGTTGTTTCTTCTGTCTGCACCCGAGGAATACAATATCGTGGGATCGAACGTGGCCTTTTAACTTGTTTCCCGGACACAGATTTGGAGACTGCAAAGGAACTAATGGAGGCTAAAGGAATCAGACAGTTGCCTGTTGTTAGACGTGGTGGCGACCCCAGAAGGCGGAAACGAAGAGTTGTTGCCCTTCTTCATTATGATTCAATTTGGCGCTACATCAGGTTAAAACCATTTTAATTGGCATATCTTCAATTTCTAATGTTTTTTCAAAGTGAAATAAACAATTCAATTTGCAGATGCCTCTCTAGTAGAGTGGTTAAGTCATTGGGTGTTGATACCCATGACCTGAGTTCGAAACTTGTGCACACGCTAGTTCCTACCTACCCGTAAAAAAAAAAGTAAAGATGAAACGCCGTCTTTATACAGTATATTTAAGTGTTACAACTCCCTACTTGTCTACATCCGCTTGAATGACAATCTATGGTCATGGGACTGCCCATTAGGACTGTTGGGTTCTTGTTTTTATTTTTATATGAACACTTTTGGACTTACAGTTCGTTATAGAAAATCTTCAGGTTTAACACACTCAACTAGACAATACAATTGTTTTTTTGTCGCTCCTTTCCATGTGATGATTTTGATTTTGATGTTTAGGTGAAGGTTGCGAATCCATATCGTTTAGTTGTAATCTAGAAAGCAACAACTGGCTAGATGTTTTAAGCATTGCTGAAATGCTAATAGCTAGTAACAGCATAGTATGACTTAGAGCACCAGTAGGTAGATTTCACTTAGACGCATGATTTTTGAGTCAGTAAATCATACTATAGTTACTACTCTGGTTTGTGTATGATGGTGAACCAGCTCTCCCAGTCACTAAGCTGTCTTTCATGACGAAAAACAACTATCAACGGTCACATTGTCTCTATAAGCCCATTGCTCGACTTTGATTTAGTTTTTTGACATTAATCAAGGTCTGCTCATGAAATGTTAAATCTCTTATGAGAATTTGACAGTAGCCCACTTGTTAATTTTTTTTTTGAAGCATAGTAACCCACTTATATGTTGGCAACATGTCTAAAACTTATGAGAAAACTTTACTTGTATACTGTAAAGCACAACAGCGAAAAAGCAGAGGGTTAAATCATGAAACCTAAAACCTCTATATATTGATAACTTTTAGGGAAAGCAGAGGATTAATTAACTAAACCTAAACCTCCGTGTATGGAACTTGTGATGTACATGTTAAAAGATTTTAGTACCTAATTTTGTGTTAGTGGTGACAAATTTAACCTCATCTCTTTAGCTTAATTGTTCAGTTCCTTAATCACATCTTTGCAGAGAGGAGATAGAGAACCGCAAATCAACTCAGCAGCAGAGGAAAGATCTTGGGGAGAGAACTGTTAGTGCTCATTAAGTGGTGTAAAAGCTTACACCTAACTTGCTATTCGTGATAGCTCTGAGGATTGGAATTTTATAAACCATTGCAGCTACTCTATTGGGGGGAGTTTCAGCCTATTCGGAAAGATCAACCATAAGAAATTATTGCAACTATTCATTTTTGGGAGTCGCTTTACTCCCAGAGTTCAGCTTTAAGATATCATTACATCTATTCATTTTTGGGAGTTCAGCATTTCAAGAGCATGTAATGGTGCTTTCACATGTGTAGTACGAGTAAGGTTTTTCATTCAGATATACAAGCTCAATTTTCTAGCATCTTTTAAATTTCCCATGGCTTCTGTATATTTAGTACTAGAAAACTGTAAATTTAAGTTTTTTTTATCAAGGTTATAGTTACATACCAGATGTATACAAAGAGGACTAATATGAAGAGTTAAAATTGAGCCAATTGTGAGCATTTTTCCTTAATGAATTTTTGACATTTCTGTCTGAGTACATACACAAAGTTTAAAGCCTTATAAAAATCTTATGACAATTTAATCCCTCACCACTTCTATAGTCTTAATTTCTCTTGGACGTACTCCCTAAATCGCCCCTTTCTTTTTAGAGAATTAAAATTTGGAATTATTTCACCTTTTCTTGTCATGGTCATCTTGGTGGTGTAGACATGGATGAAATGTGGTAACTATAACTAGCAGCAAACTAAAGCTCAGGCCAGGAAGTCAAGAACAAGAGAGAAATTATGATGGGCACTAGATTAAATTTATATATATATATATATATAGTAAACATGATGGTTCTGGATGTTTAATTCTTTGTTTGTAGGTCGATGATATGCTTATTTTTGGGTATGACATATCTTGTGTGGAAGAACCAAAAAAGTTTCTTAATTCTAACTTTGAAATGAAAGATCTAGGAGAGGCTGATGTGATCTCGAGAATTAGAATCTTTAGGGAGATAACTTGGTTTTAACCCAGTCTCATTACATTGAAAAATTTCTCAATAAGTACAGTCACTTTGATTACAAACCAGACCCCACTCTTTTAGATCATAGTAACGTAGGACACAAGTAATGATAATATTTCCTAATTTTGTTTCTAATAGTTATAGGTTTCCTTGTTGTTTAAGGATTCTATTTTAGGTTTAGATTTCCTAGTTCTACTAATATTTTATTTTTTAAGTTTTTCTATAAATAGGCACCTTAGCACTGCCTATTAAGTCATTCTTTTCTTTCATTATTAATAAAAAAACCAAAAAGAGAGAAGTTTCTTCTCCATTTATCGGTGTTCTTAGAAAACAACGTTTAGTTGTTTTCCTAGTTATTTCCTGCTGCGTTAGTTGGTATCAGAGCCTAACCTCGATTTCGAGGGTTTGATCTAATGGTAAACGGCGGAGGAGACAACGTAAACCCAATCCCTAATGACGGTGCGGGTGTTGCAGGTGTTGAGGCAATCTGTAATGCAATCAACACTCATACATTGAGGTTCGATGAGATACAACGTTTAATCAAATCGCAACTAACTTGGCCACCTTACGGAATCCGAACGAAGTTCTGAATCCAGAAAACCGGCTAATCAGAGAAGAACATCCAAGGGCTAACCCAGCAAGAGGTAGAGGTAGAGGCGGTGGCAGAGGAAGAGGTCGAGTACCGGATAATCTCCAAGCGCATGGTAACGCAGATGAATCTGATTCAGACGGTGAGTACAGAGGTAACCAAGGGAATCATCAAAGAAGACCTGAGGATGAGTATCGGTTTAAAGCGGATCTACCTGCTTTTAATGGGAACCTTCAAATTGAAGAGTTTCTCGATTGGTTGTCTGAAGTCGAAAGGTTCTTTGAGATGATGGAGATAGGTGAAGACAGGATGGTGAAGGTGGTTGCATATAAACTAAAGTCTTCCGCAGCGGTATGGTGGGATCAGTTACAAACTAATAGAAGAAGACAAGGTAAAAATGCTATCAGGAGTTGGAGAAAGATGAAGAAGTTGATGATGGGCAGATTCCTTCCTCCATATTATGAACAATATTTGTTCCAACTATATCAGAATTGTTACCAAGGTAATCGATCCGTCTTTGATTATACTTCAGAATTCAATAGACTTTCTGGTCGAAACAATCTAATGGAAACTGAAACTCAACGTGTTGCGCGTTATCTGAACGGTTTGAGACCTTCGTTGAGGGAGAGAATCGGGTTGCAAGTATTGTGGAGTGTTGATGAGGCACATGATATGGCTTTGAAGGAAGAGATGACAGAGCGGGCAGTTTAACGTTTTAGGCAGTCTAATCGTGTTGGGTCATCCTCATCGTATAGTCAGAATGCATCTTCCACTCAATCTACTCAAACTACTCAACGTTTTTAATGCCGACACGTGATGTAAGTAGTACACCAGGAACTAAGCCATCCACTGTTATTCAGAAGGAAGCTCAGGGGAGTACCAATCCTTACGCACATCTTACACCTTTGATTTGCTACAAATGTCGTAAACCAGGACATACGTCTAACAAGAGTCCAGATGGAAGGGGTAGGACAATACACATGGTTGACGGGATAGAAGGCGGTCTAGATAAAACAGAAGAGCAAGGTGAAGAGGGATACGAAGACGAAGATTGGGCAGAAGAGGACGGAGAACATGCTAACTGTGTAGTGGAGAGAGAGGTATTGTTGTCACCCAAACATGATTTTCCCACGCAGCGACATAAGATCTTTCGATCTTTTTGCTCAATCAAGAAGACAGTATGCAAGTTAATAGTCGACAATGGCAGTAGTGACAACCTCATATCTCAGAAGTTGGTACAATATCTGAAGTTACCAACACAGAAGCGGGAGTCTCCTTATAATATTAGTTGGATTAAGAAGGGTACGTTAGAAGAAGTGAGCGAGGTTTGTTGTGTTACTTTGTTCATCGGAAAGTTTTACAACGAAGAATTGTTATTTGATGTGGTAGATATGGATGCTAGTCATGTGTTATTGGGTAGGCCGTGGCAATTTGATGTAGACAGCACATATCAAGGTAAAGAGAATGTTTATTCCTTTACGTGGAAGGGTCACAAGATTGTCTTGATTCCTAAGGTGTGGGACAGTCCCAAAACTTCCAAAATGGAGGGTACTTCTTTCTTGACAATTGCAGACTCTGGGGATGATTTTGAGGCCGAGTATAAAGAAGTGGGTGAAATGCATGTTATGGTTTTGAAATCAGTATTATTGTGTGAGGAGCCGAAGCTAGATATTCCAGAAATCATACATCATCTACTAGTGGGTTTTAATGATATTATTTCTGATGACCCTCCTAATGAGCTACCTCCTATGCGCGATAAAGTAGCTGATGTTCGTTTAAGATCACAAAAAGAATTACCCGACCACTCTGAAACACAAAAAGTGGGGAAAGTGATGAATCAAAAAATAGTAGCTCAACTGATGCTGAAGTAGTCAAAGAGGAAGGGTATGTTCCTATTATTAACGAAGAAAGCCAAGTTCTACAGAGTGCACAATTGGTAATGAACATGCTTGGTGTGACTATGCCTGGTACACTATCACCAGAACATAAGAGAAATGTCCTGATGGCTATGGAGCAAGGAGAAATTCTTAAGATGGCTCTAGATGGAGCTGTGCCAGAAGACGTTCGTGGAAAGCTTGCAGCTGCTGTTTCTGCGATGACACAAACTAAGGGGGATGCCAGAAGACGTTCGTGGAAAGTAAATACTGATGGAATTATGGATGCTAGTCAGATAAATTTATCAGACTTGAAAGTAAATACCCAAGAAACAGTTGGAGAACCTTCACCTCCTGCACCTCCTGCAAGTGGATCGAATGATGTTCAAACTTCGGAGTTGAAGAAACGGGGTGATGGACCATCTGATGATACCGATGATAAGAATCAATCTATGAAGCTAGACAAAGATCAGGAAAAGGGTGAATCCAAAGATCAAAAGGTCGAAGAAAAAAACATAGATTCGTTGGCTGATCAAAATGAGGCAGAAACAGGCAGTACATCGGACAAACACGATAATAGTGAGGAAACAATTGAAACTGACAATTCTGGTGGTGCGCAGGTGAAACGGATCAGGACAGTGCAACTGCTGATTCAAGCAAAAAGGAGGATAATGATGTCCAACACTCTGATGGAAAAAGCAAGGATGATTCAACTGATCAGAAGGATACAACACCAAAAACAGAAAAGTCATTGTCGGTTGCGGCATCTTCTCCTGAGGCTCCTCCTACAGACAAGAAGCAGACAATATTCCGAAGAAGGGAGATGAAAAATCAGAGCCTTCGGCAAAACAAAACCAGCAAACCTCTTCCAAGTCGGAAGAACCGCCCCCACCCAATCCTCCACCTCCTAATCCTCCGGCTCTTGGTGTTTCTCAAGCATCCGAAGCATTTACAGGGTTTGATGATTCAACCCAGATGGTTGTTAATAATGTATTTGGAGTTCTAGAAAATATGAATAACCAGTATGATGCCCAAAATGAGGAAGATGAACATAAAAATGGTGACCAAGAAGACAAGCAGAGTGGTGAGCAACCTGGTTCTTTTACTGGAGAAGCTGTTGTACCTAGGCAAAATGATAACAAGTCAGCTAGTGGAGACACTGATACTGATGAAGTTAGCTTAGACTCTGATGATGACCATGAAAAATCTGAATGTACAAAAGAGGATGCAGAAAATGGATCTCGCGGAAAACAGCTCACTCAAAACTCTATTTCATTCATGAAAAACAGTTTTAGCTCTCAAGGAAGTAAGGAAGGTGATCAAGTGATGATTTTCTTGCTCAAGGAGCGTTTTCCTGTTGGTACTTATAGCAAGTTGAAACCTAAGAAGTATGGCCCTTACAAGATTGCAAAGAAGATTAACGATTATTCTATTTCGGGATCTACCTTTTAATTTCGGGATTTCAAGTACGTTTAATGTGGCAGATTTATACGATTATTTTCTAGAGGAGCCAAATCTTTATCATGTTGATAACTCGAGGACGAGTTCTTCTCAAGTGGGAGGAACTGACGTATGACACGAGTAATGATAATATTTCCTAGTTTTGTTTCTAATAGTTTTAGGTTTCCTTGTTGTTTAAGGATTCTATTTTAGGTTTAGATTTCCTAGTTCTAGTAGTATTTTATTTTTTAAGTTTTTCTATAAATAGGCACCTTAGCACTGCCTATTAAGTCATTCTTTTCTTTCATTATTAATAAAAAAAAAAAGAGAAGTTTCTTCTCCAATTATCGGTGTTCTTAGAAAACAACGTTTAATTGTTTTCCTAGTTGTTTCCTACTGCGTTACATAGTATCAAGTTAATGAAGAATAATGGACGTACTCATACACAAATTTAAGTATTCCAGTAGTATTGGAAGTCTTATGTATGTTATGCATTGCACAAGACCAGATATAGCGCAAGATGTGGGAGTGCTATGTCGTTTCAAGTTATCTAGGAGCTGAACACTAGAGAGCAATTTCAAGAGTAATGACTTATTTGAAAGGAACCATCGACTTTGTTTTGCATTACCAAGGCTATCCTGATGTATTGGAAGGGTATATTGATGCTAACTGGAACAATGTAGAATCCAAGTACAAGTCTACATCCGGTTGAATATTTACATTAGGAGGTATTGGTGTGTCTTCGAGTTCCAAGAAGCAGACTTGTATTTCTGATTCAACAATGTTGTCAGAATTGATTTCCTTAGCTGATGCATGTAAGGAGGCAGAATGACTTCGAAACTTACTTTCAGAGATCCCACTTTGGAAGAAGCCATCTCCAGCAGTCTTGATTAATTGTGATAATCAAGCTACCATCTATAACATATCTAATAAGACTTATAATGAAAAGTCTAGACATGCAAATGGTAGACAACTACTCAAGAGATGAGTAGTTACGGTTAACTATATTGAAACAAAGAAGAAATTAGTAGACCCATTTACCAAAAGTCTACCAAATATAGTGGTCTCAATAAAATGTTAGCAAATGAGATTAAGGTCAGTGAAAGAAGGCTGATCTCCTATAACAGAAACCCAACCTATATTTTAAGATAAATAAGGTATGAAAGAGATTACGGTGCACTAATATAAAACATCGCATTTCTAGTTAATGTTGTGATTCCACAAGAATGAGGACGGATCTAAATCCTTAATAAGTCTATAGTTGTTTACAGGTGTATTGTAGAAACACCTTAGAGACTTACTTATATGAGTATGGAAATCAGGTCGTTTCCTAAGAGAAGAAGGCCGTTCTCTAAAGAAGACTCATGAATCCAGGATATAAGCACATGCCGATTAATATGCTAAGCTACATACACAAGATTCTCCGAAATCAATATGTGTGGAGATTCCGATTTTATTGCAAGGGGTATTTGTTTCGAGACTGGTTTTACCATAGAACCTTGATAAGGCTTTGAATCTCTTACGCTAAGTGAAGGTTCAAATCCAAAATATACGTTATTTATTGATCTCTACGATGATGATTTGTCTCAACTTAGCTTGAACTACGTTGGCTTGATTCCACTCGGATACGTAGGTAGTCACTTGAGTGATCCAACCACTCTTATTTGAAAGTTTTTTACTTTATTTTTTGTTTTTGAAAATAGGGGAAAATGTTGGATATTTTCAAAAGTGTTGTTATTTTATTTTCCGCTATGACAAGGGGTCGTGGTTTCTTCTAGAAACCTAACTTAAATTTAGTTTAAAGTTTAACAGACGCATCTCCTCCCATAAGCCACCATCGATGTCTCTTAGAAGTGTCTGTTGAAGATGAAGAGGCATCTTCAATAGACATGAATGTCCCTATAAATAGTGAAGATGTTCTCCCATGCAATCACATCAAAATCTATATGTTATCTTTATTCTAAGCATCATCAGAAACTTTCTTATAGAGTGTCTTTGGTTGGATAAAGGGGTACAAACCTTAAATCCAATTACCTTGTTACAATGCTTCATTGTATCCTGAAGGCATTATTTTACATGCTCGTTGTAATAACCAATTTAATTAGGAGAGTCGAAATAATTGTGTAAAACTCCCAGAGCCTTGAAGTCGAAAGTTGCATCTCGATAGTTTTTCAATTTCCCAACAACTTAAGCGCATGAATATCTTTGTAGGTACTTCTCACCTTTTCATCAACGATCACAGTTTTCCTCTATAATCATAGATTTCATCCGTAATTTTTGGAGATAAATCTACGGCCGAAATTCAATCTATTTATCATCAATTTCGAGGAATGTTGGGGTAAATATTTTTACACTAACGAATATAATTAAAGAAAATACTTAGAAGTATTCATCTCTTCATATTTCCTTAAAAATTATGCAAACTTAAACAGCATGGAATATAGTCTAGCAAATGCATACTTTCTCAACTACCTATCTCTGACTCCTTTGTTTCTTTCAGAAACAACCGTGTCAGCCGTGTGTGATGCTAACAATATTTAAGAACTACAATGTGCCGTATTACTGTAAACAAGGATAAACATATATATAGGAGGCATGCATACATACATCCAGAGGCAAGAAAAACACACTAATATAAGACGGATACCATCTTCTGGTAAGTTACAGCTACTGTTCCTAAGAACCTTTGTACAAGATACTATAAGATTATGATTCCAACATCTCTCATATGCTACTATACTGTGCAAAAATAGAGCATTCCTGCTCTGCTTCCAACTGCGCGTACATGCTATCTGGGTAACCTATTCATGATCTCTTGATACAAAGAGGACCCGTTGGGGTGGTTCAAACCAGGCTCAGAAACGAGCTCTTCTTTTGGTTCTCCTTTAGGCATCATAAACCTTAAGCCACTGGCCTGCCGTTGCTGTTCTAGATATGAATGCATGCCCATACCAGTCAGCTTACCCTGGCCAGGCCCAAGTGATGTCATTGAATGGTGTTGCATACCTTGCGGGTGATTTATTCCAAAAGAGTAGCCAGATTGGGGGCCTAGCTGTTGCCTTCCAGGCAGGTTGAATGCATTAAGCGAAGCTGGTCCATTAAACCTTCCAATGTTTTCATGGATCTGGGTTGGTTCCGGTCTATGAATATGTGTTTGCCCTGATCCTGTGGATGCTGTGTTTGTGAGTCCAGAGTTTACATGGCTGCTATTCCTGGCGGCGGGCACATCATGGTTGTGCTTTCCCTCATATGTTGTGATCACTGATTTGAGATCATGTGATGCCCTTTCCACATGCTTCCTCACTGTACAACCTGCATTTGTGCATTTGTAATAGCTCCTGCAACACAAAGATAGAAAATGAAAGCAATGGCGTTTACTTTTTGTTCATAGTGATAGTGAAAATGAGAAACCCTCACTACATGATGAAGAGAATATTTGGAAGAGTAACTCGGGGGTTTCAACTTTTTTCTTGGCCATCATTTATAAATTGAAGTAGGGTTTGGTGTACTATTTTCCTTCTTTCCTTTTACTGCTAAGCTTAGTTCTTATTTACTATCTTTTCCTTCCAGATGTCTTAATTGATAACTTTTTGCAACATAATTAGAAAGAGAGAATCGATCAAAAAATTAGAAAGAGAGAGAAAATGGATTTACAGTACCTTGGATTTGGGTTCCCTTTGACAACTTTCTGCCCATACTTACGCCAGCGGTAACCATCATCAAGAATGTCGACCTCACTAGTTGTCTGGACAACAACTCTAGGTTCACGAATGGATCTTGTGGCCCCACTCATGTCCATTGCACAAGCATCAATCTTCCTGAATCACACCATATACATAAAATACTGCATGTAAGTCACTTCAAAATTACAGAAGACGCTAAAGCATAAACTGACATGATAATTAAAAACTAGAAACCTTCTCTTTGACTCAGATTCATCTCCTTCGCCTTCATAACCCAAAGATGCACTTCCATGTGTACCCCGGTCATCTTCTTCTTCATCATTAGAAACGGCGGAGATATTCAACGAATCGGCATTCTCAAAACAAGAGCCAACTTTAGCCTGGATCGAGGTGGAGGGGTTGCAGAACTCTGGGGATAAAGCTGGAGAGGATCCAATCTCCAGGTTATCATTCTTTATATCAGACCCAATGATCGAACAACCTCTCTGCGAGCTTGCCCACACAGAATCACAATCAGTTGCACCATTTTCAGGGAGATCATGTTGCGTGTCAGATGGTGGATTTGAAGATCCAAGACCAGATCGTCGATGAGGGGAGGGTTTTGGATGGTTGTGAGCTCCTTTGTAAATGATCTCTGTAATGTGACCCTCTTGAGATCGTTCCACTTTCTTTTTCACCTGGCAATTTGGATGGGTGCACTTGAAATAGCTTCTGGGAAATTCACTGCCTTTCACCTGTTTTTGCCCGTACTTCCTCCAATTGTATCCATCATCAGATGATGCACCACTACCAACCATGGTGGTGCTTATATCTCCATTGCCTCTCTCTCCTTCTCCACCATCTTGTAGATCGTTGGGTGGTGGCGAATTATCAAGGTTGCCACTTATAGAACTGGTTTCATTAGGTTCTGAGTATACATTATTTCCACTGTTTTTTTTGTCAAACGACTGATTGAGCAAGTCAGTTTGATCCAAATTGGTCCTATCCCCAAACTTAAATTTATCAGCTTGTAGATTCCGAGACAGAAGAGACTGGTCTGATTGAACTGGTACAGAGTTCTTTGAATATGACTCATGGGGATTTGAAGCAGAAGGTAACTGTATGCACAACAACAGAAACTGTTAAGATAAAAAAAAATGATGCCCACTTGGCAAATTTAAAGTGCGAGAGAAAAAATACTAATTCTTACTTCGGTTCCACCACCAGGAAAATATAAGGAATTAGGTTCTGCATGAGGCTTGAAAACAAACGACGAACTATCAAAATCTTCAAATGGATTATCCTTGAAGTTGTTGCTGTTATTTAAAGCAAAGGAAAACTTCCCTGTAGTTGGAGACGGCTGAGCCTGAGCCAGAAAAGGGCATGAAAGGTTAGGTGTCATATTACACATGGAAGTGGAAGACACACTAGAACTGAAGGGAGTCAATGAAGGAAATGTTTGATCTGATCCTCGTGCAATCCCTAATAATATCGTCTTTTATGGGCACTCGTAGAATTTCTATTAAAAATTAAAATTTCACAAGTAAAGACACGAGAGCCAAGTTAGCAGGCATACCTAATGGAGTCACAAGTATCACATTAAACATAGTACATAAATGAAACTAAACTTTAGCACCAAAAAGACTCACACTTGGCTAATTCGACTACTGCATGGCTGTTAAGGAACAAGGATTACTCACTAGTGAATTAGAGAGGAAAACCGGAGAATCAAGCAAAGTAGTCGGACTAAGACCAGGAGGAATTGTTAAGTAATGAGATTGAGCTTCAGAAGATGAGATCTTTGCAGTGTTCAATCTTGGAGCATTAAACCCAGCTCTTGCTGCCATTCTCTCAGCCAGACCACCACCGCCACCAGCACCACGAGGCCCTGACTTTTGCATAGAGAACAAATTCGCCGAGAAAAGATCACCTGAGTTACCAATTTCTTTACCATCCTCTTCCTCTAAATTCATCCCTAGTTTATGTTTTATCACAGCAGTTCCCTGACTCAGTTTCTCATCAAAAACATCTAAAAATGATTTTGAACTAAAATCATCACCACCCATGATTGATGAAAAAAATGTCCTTGGACTAGGATTTGAAATTGCCCAATCCCCTAATGCCGCACCATGATCATCTGTCCCACCAGCCATTTCAACTTGATATGTATAGGCTAATCCTTAAACTGATAAAACCCAAGTCCTGTAGGAATCATTAAATGCAGTTTTAGAGAAAAATACCAATCAAAACAAAATTTCTAAATGAGGAAAAATAACTACTCAAAGTTTTCATTAATTATGATGAGATAGATCCATGAGTAGAAAATGAACATAAATTAAACGAAAGCACCCAATCAAAACCTATACAGAATAGAGAAAAAGAAAAAAGGAAGGCCATTTAATACTGAACCCAGAAAAATAAACCATCCAATCATTTGAAATGAAGACCAAACAATAATTAGAAATGAGTCCAAGCTAGAGAATAATAATAATGGGTAGAAGAACAAAAAAGAAGACCAAACCTGGTGTTTTGATAGATAGACAGATAGATAATTCTTCCTTCTTCTCTCAAAAACAATCTTCAAAGAAATATGACCTCTTTTTTGGGCAGACAACAGAGTTTAGAACATAGAGAGGAGAAGAAAAAGCAAAAGTGAAGGAGGAGTCAGTGTGTTGTGGGTGATGGTGATTATAAGTTTGACCAAAGACCCAAAAGAGAGAAAGAAAGAAATGGGTTGTTTTTTATTCTCTGAAGGGAACAAACAAAAAACAGCACACACTTATATTATAAGAAGAAGAATCAGAAGAAGAAAGAATTTGTTTCTCTGAATTTTCTTGGGTTTATTAAAAAAGAAGATTGATGAATCAATAAATAAAGAAAAAGAAGAAGAACTAGTTTCTCTTTTCCTTCCTCTTTCTTCTCCTTTGTTTTTTTCTGCTTTAACTTTTTCTTTAATTTATTTTTTAAGGTTTTTTTAATGTTATTTTCTGTTTAGTTTATCCATATTTTTCTAATCTATCCATTGATTTCGGCATTTTTTGTTTTTGTAATAAGTAGGAAAAAACTTAGGAGGTAACGATCAATCTATGTTAGTCATGCCACGTGCATGGAACACAACTGTTAATCTTGATGACATACTGTTAACGTGTTTTGTAGCCATCTGGATGAATCGTTTAAGCTAACCTAGAACTCATATATCTGCAGTTTTTTTCACCAACTTTCTAGAATAGGGGTTACGATGCTAACCCAACACTAATTAAACACTATTAACATTCAATAAACTAGCCCGCATCTCTAATAGAAGCTTCTCTAATTATAAAATGTTAGTGGATACGATAAAAGCTTTTCTAATGATAAAATGTTAGCAAGCAGCAGTTAAAGACCCGTTAATTTTTAGATTATAACATTTAGCTTAAAAGATTGATGATCAGAAAAATAAATAAAAATAAATAATTTTGAAAATCTAAAATATTAGGATGATCATTGGTGCGAGCAATCAGGACCCGTCAGACCACTGCCGAAAACATCATGCCGAAAATATCAGCTGAGGCTCTGGCTCTGGCTCTGGCTCTGGCTCTAGGGGGAGATGAAACGGGATGCGAGATAATATTAAACTAGGAAGATATGCAGGTTCCATCTGTGTGTAAGGAAAGGGACCCATGTATTAACTTAATTGCACAGTTATGGTGAAGACGAGGTCCTCTTCAGTGGTCCACAACTCCGCACACTGAATTCGAATTTCCCCTTTTGTTTTTCTTTCTTCTATAAGACCCAGACCCAGACCCAGATCCAGTTAGTTAAAGACGACGACACGACTCAGTCAAGTCCTAGACAGACAGACGGACAGACAGCCAAATCAGACTTTTAGTACTCTTGAAACAGTTCTTCCATCAGCTTTTGTCCAAAACAAAGATCTTCCGTTCCACTCAGTCGCTCACTTTCTTTATTATGTGTCCAACTTGGTTGATGATGGACATTTTTATATCCAATGGATTCCACACAGTCAACAAAATCTGCTTAAAACAGTCAGCTATGAGCATTTTCCTGCGAATGTGCTTCATCCGGTCTCTGCTCTATCCGCGCAGCAAAGATATCAGGCAACCAGAAAATGAATTCCACACAGGTAATGGGAATTTCCCACCGAACCTGTGAACCCTGAAGAGCCCTGAACTCCCTTATCTGGTCTGGAGCATTAGAGCATCCCAAATGTAGTATGGAAACGATCGTGGGACGTGCAAATAAATTGCTGACTGGATTATTCCAGAATACTAAAAAACTGTGCAAGATACTTTCACTGAAACACAACAAGATCAAGAAGAAAAACGTAACCAATACAAGTTATTATATACTCACTGGTGGTGCGGATTGACATACTAATAAGGTTTAGAACAGGATGCTCGATCTATACTGCAAACATCCATGCCTAAATAAGCCCTTTGGTCCATTTCCAGAGAAGGTCACATATGACACGGTAGACCGAGATGCAAAGATTAGAGAGATTATCAAAAAAAAAAAAACACAAATAAGTATAGAAATTAAACCATCCGTTTTAGGGAGGAAAAGAGAGAATTGTACATATAGAGATTGCAGAATCTGGTGAAACTTAGTGATTAATTACAACATCAAAGTTCCATCACGGTGAACTAAGCAATAGTACTCGTACATGAGAATCAAAGATTCTCCAGTGAAGGTATATGGTAAGGATCAGATGGATGAAACTATTACGAGCCCAAAGAAATCCCTTTCTAATTGGTGGAATCAAATCTTGAAGCCCCAACTTGCGTTCACCCAAAGGGCTTCTCAGGCCAGACTCCTTGAAAACCTGCATATAGCACAAGAGAAGTACTTTTACCCTCTACAAAGAAATTACAAAAAAAGATGTAACTGAAGAGATGGTGAAATGTCATGTGGTTGGACAGACAACTGTAACCCATTCCGTACAGATTTCGAAAGCCACTATCAATTGTATTTTCTTTAAAGCTAATAAGCGATAAACACAATTAAGAACACTACATGTCTACACGACAAACATTTTCCAATGACACCCGAATCCATCAAATTCACCGATTAAGAAAGGGAAGATAGATAAGTAAAGCTGCTATGACACAAAAATAGGACTCATCACACAGTAAGTCGTTCACATCCCAGCATACCGCGTTTTAGTGAAAGCATCCCCGTTTAGGATTGCATCCGTCAGCCAAACACTGGAATAGACAACTCCCGGAATTCTATAGCAGTTTATGTTTGGCAGACCTCAAAAAACAAGAGCAAATGCCCTAGCAGCTGATATTTGTGGCTTTCACCCCTCTCCTAGCTACGCTAAGACTTATGTTTTGATAAAACAGATTGCTGGTGTAGGTAGCTACTTTAACTGTAATATTTAACTCTACGACACTATATTCGGCTGCGAATTTGACTTCCAAGTAAACCAAAAAACGTGAACCAATCAAGTAAACCACTAATGTAGTTAGTATGTACTGCATAATTACAAACTAAACTAACATGTACCAGAACGTACTGCCTCTAGGTGAAATAATAGTTCATCAAATGACTGTACTTTAGTACTCAAGGCTCGTAGCTTGAGAACCATTTGTAACAGGTAAACTGTGTCTCAAATCAAATGGTTATTTGTAAGACCCCAGAAACTTTAGATCATTCTCTCCATGGTCTATAATGGATAAAACCAAGTCCTTTCCGCAATTACCTCTTTTTATAACCCATTCCTACTCTGTTAGCAGGACCTATGAAAGGTCCCATCTGTGTAGGCCTACCAACTAGCAGAAAGCAACATGTAAAAAAGCATTAGATGATTTAATTGGTAAAACTTCTAAAGTGTACGACTCCTTATCTGGATGGCCTTGATTGAGAAATTTAAATAGGTAAAGAAAGCTGAATGTACGGGGAACGAACTAAGAATGTCATATGTCAACCTACACCCTAGAGCACCATGCACGTCGATTTAAGTAAATGATATTAGCAACAAATGCAAGCAAGGATTCTATTTTTATTTTTTTTAATAACTAGCACCATACTTTATGCACTTACTTGATCATAGAGAGACCCAGATCTATCCCCGAGTCATTATTTCTACATACTTTTCTAACTTAGCTATTTGAGACAAGATGACACAAGTTCATAATCATTTAACGAATTTAATTCAACTTTCCTCACTAACCGGTTATCTTCTTCTTCTACTTCTCTTTTCTAATGATCTGTTATAGCCATAATATGGTGATGTGATTTATTCGAAAGTGTAAAAAATATTAACTAAAGTGAACATATTCTTAAGGCAGATCAACCATAGTACATAGTAAATATAAAATGATTAAGTTAGTTATTAAGGCATACTTATTGGTATTTCTCCAAGAGATAGGTACATTGAATCATCATCACAAAGCATACCCTGAAAAGGTGAGCAATAACAAAAAACAATCAAAAAATTTTGTTATGATTCTGAGCAACAGATAGACAATTAAGTTTTCAACCAGTTTGGATGGGAATATACCGCTTCATTATGAAGACCCATGTCAGTCTGCAGCCCCGTGATATCTGTTGATACAGATGAACAATTTGTGATATCAGTTCCAAGCAACTCAGAGATCATAAGGCCATAACCATCGTGAACATCGGAAATGTCACAAGTACTTCCGGTGTTGTTTTGGAAACTTGATAGACCCGAATACACACCTTCAGCCCTGTGTAATTATGTTTTTGGAATTTTACGAGTTAGAGCTAAAAGCTATGCACCCATATTAAGAGCTACATATGGAATATCTAGAATATATTTAGATGGGGTCTCATTAGGTTAACCACCACCTACATCGCAAATTTAAATGGGGTCATGAGGTTGACCACCACCTTCAGAGTAAATTTAGATGGGCAATAAGTAAATGGGATCATGAGGTTAACCACCACTTTGATAGTAAATTTAGAAGGGCAACTAGTAGATGGGGTAGTGAGGTCAACCACCACCTTCCAGGTTTATCTCATATCTTCATAACCAAGTATGTTGCTTCTTTATTTATACTTTTCGCTCTTTTACCAAGTTATGTAGCGTGTCTTAAAGCAGCCAGTCAACGTTTATAAACTAAGAAAATCATAATTCGTATTTTAATTATCGTGACCACCAAACTAATGAAATGACTGTGGATGGTTGAACCAACTATATCAGTTCTCCTTGTTCAAACAAATGATGTAAATTCCGTTGTATTCTTCATATTTTTAACCAGACGTCTAAAGTGCAGAATATTATGGCAGTATTAGTAACTTCTATTGAATTTACATTCAAAGAGCAATCATTATATCTATATAATCAACTTAATAATTTGGGATCTCATTTTAAAAGCTCAAAGGACTTTTCACTCTTTACAATTAAAAGTATTTTCACTTAGTTCTATAGGCAAGGTTAGGGATAGTTGAGTTAAACATGACAAGTCGAAGTTATCTACTAAGATTTCGTGACACCACTTACCGTGCCTGAGGTGGAACATTCTTAAGATTCTAGTATCTACTGCAAACAACAAAGAAATCAAAGAGGAAAAAGGGCATGCAATATACTTCCAAGGAAAGAGATGAAAATAGGCATGTGGAGCATCAATATAACAGGAAGATAACCAGTAAAGGATATTTATCAAGACGCCATGACACGTTACTGTCCTGAAGGTAGAACATACTTAAGTATCTAATCTACTGCACACAACAAATCCTAGAAGAAAATAGGCAATGCGAAAAAATTCCAAGGAAAAGAAACAAGAATAGGCATATGAAGCATCAGTAGAATAAAAACACAACCAGTAGAAGTTAATTATAAAGACCTCATGACACGTTACTGTCCAAAACGTAAATCATACTTAAATATCTAGTATCTAATGCAAAAACAAGCAAATCAGAGAAAAAAATAGGCACGAAGAAAATAGATACCAAACTAGACATGTCAAGCATCAGTAGAACGGGAACACAAACAAAACAATATTGACACTGGTGAATAAAACTGAACGAATGAAAAAATAACAAGAAGGACAACTAAGTGACAATAAGAAGCTTACTTTCTATCCGAAGTATCATATGCCTTGTTTTCGTCAGCAGAATCATCTTCTAAGTCAACTATTATAACCTCTTTGCCATTAAATGAATGTCTATTGTACTCAATGGACCTATTGTTATTATTTGGTGAGTAATCAGGTACTTCTGTTTTTACTTCCAAAGTAGAAGGAAGAACAAGCACAGAGTCTTGATTATGATTCTCAGTCACATCATTAGCTTCCATAAGGTTTAGGTCAAATATTTTAAAGGAATTTGAAAAAATTGGCTTCTCTTCTTTGAACTCCACACTTGGGTCAACTTCCACCAGCCTCTCTTGATTAGCAGTCTTGACCATGTCCTCGTTACCAGAAACCCTCTCCACATAAGAAATCGATGGCAACCCACCAAAAGTTTGACTATCAAAGTATTCATCAGCATCTATAACCATAGATGAGGACCACTCTTCTCTGGCTTTCTTGGTCCTTTCTTTTTCTATATCAGTTTCTATAGTACGTTTTTCACCTCTATTTTTAACTGAAAAACTGCAACTTCCATACCCAGAGGGACCCTGGCCTGATTCTTCCTGGAACATGAAAGATACACTAGGAAAAGACTGTTCCACTGAGCACGTTTTCCTCTCTTCCACGGCATATGCAGCATTTGAGTCAACAGAATCTTCCTTAGCTTCGACAGCTTGTGGCCTAGAAAGGTCAGATTCCAAACCTTTTGAAGTGTGAGTTTGATTTGTCAACATGTCACTTGAAGAGACTTGACGAGAATCTCCTTCAATTGATACTTTGGTTCCTTCTTGTGGAGAAATATCACTTCCGTTTTCCTCATCCTTTGTTGAAACTGGTTCACCTTCTGCATTTTTCCAAGTAAAAGGCAAACGAGCCTTAGTTGGTAGCTCTTCAAAGGTGCCTAGTTTCAATGAACTACTGCCATTTTTACTCATTTCCTCACCGTCCCCCACGACATGGCACTGCAAAGAGTAGTTATCTACAGTTTTTCCTTCCATATTTGTTTCATTCTCACTCGTTCCATCCTTCTCTGCTGCATTCTCCATTCCATTCTTCATTATGGAGTTCTCCATATCCAAAACTAGAGAGTCATTTGGACCCTTGGCATTTTCTCCATCTGTCTCAGGAGGCATGACTTCTTTTTTAGTGTTTGAGCAATCATCATTGGAGAAGTCTAGCTTTTCCAGCTTAGATTCTGGATCACCCGCAATTTCACTTTTCAGCGGCAAAACACCAGCACCACTGACATCCACACCAACTTGTTGCTGTTCTTCTTGGCTAGCAGATCCAAAATCATCTGCATCCTTAATATCAGAAAACGACCGGGATTTCTCCAACAAGGACCCAGCATTTCCATTTTCTCTTCCCCAATCTAAACTATTAGATCTAAATGGTCCATCCTTTTTCCTTCCTCTCCCACTGTCATTAGATCCTGCCGCATTGAACTCAACAGGAAATACTGCAAAACCCTCGTCAGGAGTTGTGTTTCCTAAACGAGCAAGGGCCGATCTCCTGCTCTCTGAAGAAAGCTGCAAGTTTTCTCTTTCTTGCATCCCAAGCTCTTCTGCAATCTGGTAATTCAAACCAACATTCTCCCGTTTTTCAGAAAGCACATTTTGATGTAGAAATCCTTGAGAAACTAAGTATTCTGCTGCAAGCCGACCAGCTTCCATGAAAATGTCAGTTTTTCGAGGTGGCTGAGGTGGGGGGAAAGGCTTGGGTGAACCACGGCCAAAACCACGGTTAAAGTTCCGGTTGTTATACATGCCCTGGACCCTGCCTGACCCTTCCATTCTCATAGCATTAGATCTAACCCCATTACCTGGATTACGGTGACGACCATGCATTTTCGCTTTTCAGAATTATAATATATAGCTCAGCTGAAATTGCCAATAAACTATCTGTCTACTGCCTCAAGCACACTGGTTATAAATTTACAAACCAATATCCACATATAACAGCACCGAAATGTCAAACTGCCTGTACACCTGAGATTATAAATGAGAGGAACCATGAGAAAAAGATTAACAACCTGAAAATATAAGAGTTAAGCTACCATTACGGCCTAGGTTACTTCAAATAAGAAAAACAATCTTAGACATTCAACAAAAGTTGTAAGAGGACCAAATTAATGGAAAAGCCTTAAAATTCACAAGTAACATCAAAGAATTTAGATCAACTAACTTAAAGAAGTAAACAGTAAGTGAATAAGTAACCTTGAGTAGAAAAATGTCAAATTGAAAAAAACATACCATATATTTACGAGATTTTGGATAAACCTAGTAAGCAATTTTAGTAATTTCCCTCCTTACAACCTACTCTTAAAATACACGAACATGAAGCTCAAACCAATTTCAAAACTTGTTCAAGAATTAATGCAAACATTAAAGACAAACCCAGAGATTGAAAAAAAAAATCTTGATCCAGAACCGAAGATTGACTACTGATATGTGGAAAGTGAAAACACTAGGAGTTGTCCTAACAAATGAAACCCTAAGAAGAAAAAACCTAACAAGAAAAGAAAGCTAAAAAATACATCATTTTTAATAAAATAAATATCAATGTCAACAATTAGCTGATGGGATCACATTAGATTAGGTATTAGGTTATCCAAAGATTACTATAAATATCTTAATGAGATAGCTAATATGAAGATGACAAACCTAATTGTGCTTCTCCAATTTTCATGTCTAGTTTTACAGAGAAAGAAAGATGAAAGGGGAAAGAGGTATGATATTTATGACACAAACGTTGTTGTGGTGTGTGTGTGGGGTAGTAAAAGAAAGAAAGGGGAATTCTTATGAAGTGAGATCTTGACTCTTGAGAATATATCTTGTTGATCTCATTTTTCACGAGAAATAGGTGGTCCACCAAACTCTAGTCCAAACGGGGTTAGATAATGAAGCTTAATATAGGGGCTCCCATATCTTGACGGGGCTTCTATTTTTTTGTCCCAACCAAAGCCCGTGGCTAAGGGGTAACCTAGGGGCAAGTCAAATGTCAATTTTATCCTTAACCTAATTAAAACTTAAACACACTTAACACTAATCAACTCTCCATGTTTTAATCTAATCAAGAGACTCAAGAACAAATCGACCAAAATCAATCACCACAACAACCAACAATGGTGTATCTAATTGGTTGAATAAAACCCATGTTATTCTTAGAACTTCTAATTGATTGAAATGCATGATTGATTATGAATTGGGTTTTTAAAAATATGTACACAGTAGAAATTACGGTTGGGTTCGTGTGAAAACCCTACCGTAACCTATGATGTTCTTGAGTGTTACGGTTGGGTTTTCTTCAAAACCCAACCGTAACTTCAAATGTAGAAGATGAAGATTTAAGAATGTTACGGTTGGGAAACCCAACCGTAGCAATTTGCGGATTTTTTTCAAAAAGAATTTACGGTTAGGTTTTTAGAAAACCCAACCGTAACAAATCTTTAAACCCCAATTGTAAAATTAGATAAATAGATTTTAAGTTTTTTTCAATTCTATATTGTAGAGAATTGAAAGACGAAGCTAACCCAAAAAAAATGAGGTCAATCGGACATTATATGAAAGAGTTATGATCAAAACGGTGACATTTTTATTTGTATCCAGGAAGAATTACGGTTGGGTTGGGCCAATAAACCCAACCATAACTTTGGCCTCTTGGAGGCTCAAAATGCTCAGAGTTACGATTGGGTTTATTGGACCAAACCAACCGTAATTCTTCCTGGATACAAATAAAAATATCACCGTTTTGATCACAACTCCTTCATACGATGTCCGATTGACCTCATTTTTTTTGGGTTAGCTTCGTCTTTCAATTCTCTACAAGATAGAAATGAAAAAAATCTCAAAATCTATTTATCTAATTTTACAATTGGGGTTTAAAGATTAGTTACGGTTGGGTTTTAAGACAAAACCCAACCGTAACTATATGATGAAACATGCACTAAAGCTAACAGAATTAGTTACGGTTGGGTTATAAGCCAAAACCCAACCGTAAATTCTACTGTGAACTAAAAATTGGATTATCTAATTTTTGTGTTTTTCGGTTTTTCTTTGTTTGAAATACCCAATTTACCTTTAATCTAGTTAAAATGATTGAATAATTTCAAAATTTTGATTTTAACACTCAAATTTGACTTCAAAAACCAATGCTCAAAAGGATGAGTTACGGTTGGGTTTTAAGGCAAAACCCAACCGTAACTCTGTTTTGCAATTGTAACAAAATGTAACAGAATTAGTTACGGTTGGGTTATAAGCTAAAACCCAACCGTAAATTCTACTGATAACTAAAAATTGGATTCTCCTAAATTGTGTGTTTTTCGATTTTTCTTTGTTTGAATGACCCAATTTACCTACAGTCTAGTTAAAATGATTGAACAATTTCAAAATTTGGATTTTAAAACTCAAATTTGACCTCAAAAATCAATGCTCAAAAGGATGAGTTACGGTTGGGTTTTAAGGCAAAACCCAACCGTAACTATGGGAAAAAATGGTGTTCTTCATTTTTCTTCGACTTACGGTTGGGTTATTAAACAAACCCAACCGTAACTTCAAATGTAGGATATGAAGATTCAATTAAGATTTATGGTTAGGTTTTCAACCAAACCCAACCGTAACTAATCTTTAAACACCAATCGTAAAATTAGATAAATATATTTTAAGATTTTTCATTTGTATCTTGTAGATAATTGAAAGACGAAGCTAACCCAAAAAAAATGAGGTCAATCGGACATCGTATGAAGGAGTTATGATCAAAACGGTGACATTTTTATTTGTATCCAGGAAGAATTACGGTTGGGTTGGGCCAATAAAC
>JAJJMC010031210.1:19988313-20029124 GCA_023531435.1 Papaver californicum
GCCGATAACAAGTTGTTTTGATATAGCTTGTTATCGGCAGATTTTAGAGTAAAACCTCCATATTTTGTAAGCTTCCATATCAACTTGTCATCAGTAGCATCAACAATTCTCATATTGAGAATATGGGCAGTTGCAAATTGATCAAAAAGATAATGAACTAGTTGAACATTCCAAGCTCTTCCATTCTGCTTCATTAATTCACTAACCCAAATACAATTTTTATTGTCCGTAACATCCTATCTTGATTCTGGAGGACTACTCATACCTATAACCCAAGTGGCGAGCCAGATCTTGACCTTTTTGCCCTTTCCAATCCTCCAACAACTATTCTCTTTAATAAAACATATAGTCTTCTGTATACCTTTCCAAGCCCAAGAACAATCTGACTTCTTGCTGGCATGAAGCATGCTAGTATTACGGAAGTTTTTTGCTTGAATTTCCTTCACCTATAATGCATCTGATATAGTACAAATTCTCCACGCATCCCTAAAGAGAAGAGACCGATTTAGAATCTTCAAATCTCTAAAGCCTTGACCACCAATATTTTTGTGTCTGCCTACTTCTTTCAAAGAAGTTAAATAAGTTCCCTTCTTTTCATCATAACCCCACCAAAAGTCTCCTTGAAGAAAGTTAATCTTGTTAACAGTATCCACTGGAATTTGAAGGCAGGACATAGAATAAGCAGGTATTGTATTAGTAACACTTTTGATCAAAAGTGACTTACCACACTGAGTTAGAGATTTACTCTTCCAAATTGATAAATTGTTTTTGACTTTATCAAGCAGATTAGTAAAACATTGTCTCTTTTGGTTACCAATGATAAGAAGAAGCCCAAGACACCTCTCATTTGAAGACATTCTTGGCACCTTATGTCTCCTAGTCAAGATTTTACAAAATCTTTGAGGCACTAGAGAACTGAAATGGACATTAGATTTATTAAAATCGACCAGCTGGCCAGAAGGTGTACCAAAGTGATTTATGAAATCCAGCAGGTTATTAATATTATGCAAGTCAACAACACTGAATAGCAAACAATCGTCTGCGAAAAATAAATAAGATATAGGAGGTGCACCTGGGGCAATCTTTATGCCTTCTATCTTGTTATTCTGCTCAACAATAAGAATTTGTCTTGAGATAACCTCTATCACAATTATAAAAATATATGGAGAGAGTGGATCACCTTATCTTATGCCTCTTGTAGGTTGTTAAGACTTGCAAGGTTGTCCATTTTAGATAATAAAAATCCTTGTGGTATTGATACACTGCATGATCAAATTACACCATTTCTTGAAAAAACCCATAGCATCCATAACATCCATCAAGAAGGACCACTCAACCATGTCAAATTCCTTTGACATATCAAGCTTTAAATCAAGATAGTTCTTACTCTCTCTTTTGTTCTTCATTATATGAATTATCTCTTGAGCAAGTTGAATGTTATCTGAAATCTGTCTCCCAGGTACATAAATTGCTTGAAGAGGTGAATATAATCTTTTTCATCACTGTTTTCACTCTAGAAGATAGAATCTTAGAGATGACTTTGTAAGTAGTATTGCAAAGAGCAGTAAGCCTAAGATCATAAAGATACTGCTTGTTCTTGGTTTTTGGGATCAAGGAAATATTAGTAGCATTTAGGCTCTTGAGAATAAAACCTGAATGAAAAAAATTGCCTTACCATTTTCACCATATCATGACCAATATTCCAATGAGATTGAAAAAATCTTAGAGGGAAGCCATCTGGTCCAGGGCTTCATATCTTTTAAGAATTTAAAATTTGCATCTACATCTGGTAACCTCATTAACTTATTGTTGCCTTCAGAAGTAGTGAACTTTGGAATACATTGTAGTATACTTTCATTTCTTGCTGGATTAGAAGGAGTATGTAAGGTCTTGTGATGAGAAGTAAGTAATTCCTCTAATTCTTTCCTTGAAGAACACCAAACCCCATTATTATCTTTTAAGGAAGCAATGCTATTTTTAGATCTTCTTCTATTAGCATTTGTATGAAAATATTTTGTATTTCTATCCATTTCCTTATAATACTAACCTCTTGATTGTTGAGACCAAAAAATCACTTTGTATTTGGTGCCAATGTTCAATATGTTTCTCCACTTGAATTACTTCAGCAGTCTTATTATTCCAATCACCTTGCTTTTGAATAGATTCCAATTGTTGGTGCAGAAGAGAAATATTATTATGTATGTTCTCAAACTTTTCCTTGTTCCATTTAGACACAAGCTGTCTTGTAACTATCAATTTTTTATACAATTGATAAGCATGTGAACCAACAAAAGAATGTCTCCAAGCAGCACTGATTTCCTCCTTAAGAGATTCATCTTTCTTACAACATTGGAAGTAATTCCAATTCCTCTTATTATACCCTTCATAAGCATATGTATCTAAAAGTATGAGACAGTGATCTGAGCCTAATTGCGGCAAATAAAATAATTTAGCATTTGGAAAATGAATTACCCAATCCTCATCTGTGAATACTTTATCCAATCTGGATTTTATAGTGCCCTTACCATGAATGTTACTAGACCAAGTAAAGGACCTGCCGACATAACCCATATCCTCCAAACCAGCTTCGTAAATCATATCAACGGAAGAAAAATCTCTTAAGGAAGAAGCAATGGATGATAAATGATAAGTACTAGAGACAAAAGGTATACTATCATTAGTTAAAACCATGTTCAAATCTTCAATGACTACTCATGGTTGCTTAACACTATAACTCAAATCTTTGATATAAGACCATTGTTTTTCCTTCTGGCAAGTATATAGAAAACCATAAATACATGTGAGCAATATTTCTGGCTTATAAACGTTATCCTGTATAAGACAATTAAGTATCCAAGATTCTGTATTCACTATGTCAAGATGAAAACCATCTTTCCATAGAAAAATTAGTCCACTAACCAAGCCTCTAGATGGGATTAGTCTACTATCCGAAAACTTAAATGGTTTAATAAATTTGTTCATCTTTTCAAGACCAATCTTAGATTCAGAGTTAAAAATTATATCCGGGTCATACCTAAATATCAAATTATTTAAATAGTCTCTAGTAACCTTACTGGTAAAACCTTGACAATTCCATGCAAATATTCTCATGTTGGAAAAAAAAAACAAAAATATAAAGAAAAAAAGTTGAATGAAATATTTTTATCTTCCAAATCTAATGCCACCTCATTGTATGGAATAGATCGTGGTAAAACGTGTTTTAATTTATCATTCGAATTGTGCTCAACGTTATTCGAAATTGTGTTTAACTTTTGGCCAACAAAATCAACGGTCAGAAAGGGACAATCGTATTTGAAAACAAGATTGATCGCCAGTGGGAAAGATGTTCAGCGCAATTTAAAAAGACGTTTTAGTTCGGATTCCAAGTTATCTTCCATGAACCCATAGAACATGGCTTGAAAAAGTGTGGAAGGCTCGGAATTAGAAGCCGCTAGACTTGATATTCCAAAAAAAATCAAAGCTTGGAATAGCTTGGATTCCATCAATCCTATGGTGGAAGAATTTTATCTTCCAAGTTCAATGCCACCTATTCACTTGGAAAATATCAATGGTCAGGTTTAGAAACAAAAACAACCATAAGATTGAGTACAAATCCTTTAACGTTGAGTGTCTTTCTATAACACGTTTTAGTTTGGATTCCAACCTCTCTTTTAAGGATCCTTGGAACATGGCTTGAAAAAGTCTGAAAAATTTCAACTTGGACGCCATTAAATTTGACATTCACACTTTTTCCAAAATTGGAATAACTTGGATTCCTCCATAAAACTCACTCTAAGGGAACAAAGTTAGCTATCCACATAACACCAAATAAATATTAATACCAAAAGTCAACTTTGATATGGGATATCTTGTAGAACGTGGTGACAATAACCAAGGTTAATACTGTCATTTTAAACCCACATCGAAGGAAAAAACATATGTAGATAAGTTTTATTTATTCTTGTATTTAATTGTGTGAACTCCAAAACATGAGTAACAAATTTTATTTTATCGATTAAGGATATAACCGCTTTTGCTATGCATGTTTCTTGGTTAATAAATTAGTATTATCTCATAATTATCGTTTATAATTTACCAAAAATATCGTCATGTATGATTGAATATTTATTTAGTTAAGTGGCCAATTAATTGAACTCATATCCATACCCAGGGCTAAATTCGGGTTGTTAATATGCAAAATTTGGCAAATCTTAGTTACAAGTAGCATAGTGTGCTTATGGCTCGTAGTGATATTTTCTTGTAATTGCAATTAAATTGTGACCTTTATTAAATTGACTACTCAGGTACGTCAATTGTATTGATTATCCTACTTCGTAAATTGTGATACTCTTAGAGGGTTAAACCTAATTCTGTGATGCGTTTAGTTATTCTCTAGGTATAAATCGTGTTCTCGTCGTTATGGGAATATGATGACTCTAGGAAATTAACGAAAGAGATTTGTGACGAAATATTCTAGGGCTTTTGATAATGAGAGATTACATATCAATTCTAGTTATTAATACAAGTACATATTACTGAATGAAGACAAATTTATAGCCAATATTCACATCACATTGATTACTTTCACTATTTCGTAGCTTTCAATTTAGTTAAATTAATTCCAATAATTCATAAAGTTCCCCCTTCTTACATAGGTCATTAACAACGTGTTCGGTTGGGGTTATTGAATACCCAGTAATCCGATTATGAATACAAGAATTGAATTCCCTGATTAAAAAATAATTGTTTGGTTCAAGTTTTATAAACAAAAAATCAGGAAATGAGAATACATATTTATAAAAGACCTTAATACCATTGATTTTTATTAACGATTCAAATCAAATTCTTACATTTGAGTATCTACAGTGAAAACATAAATCAAAATACTAGAATCTCAGTTTTCCTTCTCAATCACTCTGGTTTTTCTTTGGATCTTGTTAAGGAAATCACGAGATTAAAAACAGAATCAAAGTTTCTCAAACCCAAATCAAGACTAAAAAAAATAAATGAATTTGAAATTTACAGAAGTTTTGTCAAGGATAATATAATCTTTTTTTCTTCCTTTCCCCGGAACTGAATTCTATTCCACTGCAAGAAGAAAAGAATGCAAATAGGATGGTTTACGGTAATCCAATTCCTAGAGAATTAGATTCTTGGATTTCCTGTTACATTCGGTTGGGAGAATTGGGCCGATTACTTAGTAATCGGATTACAGGGATGTCAATTCCCCCAACCGAACACACTGTAAATTAAAATAACAACCAATGCCTTTCGTGGAACAAACTCGTTCTTACCACTGTGCTTAATCTATATTTTTAAAAAGGGAAACATGAAATAATATTGATGGATACGACATAGATCACCCCTGTACACCCTATTGAAAATCCACGCACATGAATCACCTTATAACATAGTTTGACTCTTTGTTGAGGTAGGAACGGACAAAACACGATTATGTAAGTGCTATAATAAGTTCTTTTCGTACTAGTTCGAGCATTAATGATATCTCCCATCATATTGTTATTTGTGAAACTTATTATAATAATTTTGTAGGTTGAGAAAATAGGTAAAAAAAACTTCTCATAATAATAACCGCAAGCCCCGAAGTTTTGACTCCGAAAGTGAAAATGAGTATGAGTAAAGTTGGCTTGTCAACAATAATTGTAAATACATCAAAAAAATCTTACTGAGTTAAATGTGAATTCTGACTCTTATGAAGAAATATATGGTGATGATCCAAATATGGAAAAATGGAAACATTTAAAGATTATGGGACCTTTATTATCTAAGTCACTTGAACGTGGTACATTTCGTCAAGAAATCAAAAAGTTGAGAAAAACACTTGTTACAATTGAAGTAAGTAATGATGTTTAACAAATGTTGGGCCTTAAAGATGAAGTACTAAAGGTTTTATTCAAAAAAAAAAAACCCAAATTATCCAACTAGATAAATTGAAAAGTTTTGAGATAAACAAATAAGTTGAATTTAAAAGTGAATATCTTGGTTCAAGAAAAACATGTAGAAAATGATTTAGTTGCTCTTTAAAAAATCAAGAAGTTTGAAAAAGAGAATTTGGCTTAAGCGAGATCTTGAAAAGTTCAATATTAGCTGGTACACAAGGATTGGGATACAAATGAGTAGAAGCTCTTAATATCAGTAAAAAAAATATTTGCACTAAAAATCCTTCTCAATCAAAGGCATCAAAAGTGACCAGCAAAGACAACTCTTCAATATATTTCAAAGATATTTGCCGACCACCAAAGCCAGCTCCTCTACATAAAAGTAACAACAAAAAAGATTTAAAATATCTTATGTTACTAACAATTTTAATATTTTTTTTGTGGAAACGAAAGATAATATATAGATATCATGTCGATAGCGTGCGAAGAAAAGAGTATAAATGATGAAATTTATAAACATATAACATTACTTTTACACTAGGTTAGCTTGTACGATATTGAAAGTTTGGTAAATCGTTATTTAATCCTAAGCATGGTAGCAATAACAATAAGAATTATTTTTATACCTATGAGAAATAGTTTTTAAAATACTTTTTGAAAATGTTGACAAGAACAAGAATAGGGACAACAGGCCGGTAATTGATCGTCCCAAATATAAAGGGGTTGTAAAAGAGGTATATCCAAGTCAAACTTTGTGCACCACTAATAAAATAGGGTGCACATTCTTCCCATATTAGTATGTACCTATGAAAAAAATAAATTATCCCACAATAAATATTAATATGAATGATTCAATAGTATGTATCAATATGTACTGGATAAAAACTTAGTTTACGCTTGAATACTAGTTTACGTATGATCCAAAAAGAGAGGATATGTGGTATAAAAAAGGACAATACATATTGATATGTACTGAATAAAAAAATGTATGATCTCATAGTACATATTGATTTGTATTGTTGCATCATACATAAACTAGTATTTAAGCGTAAACTAGGTTTTTACCCAGTAAATATTAATAAGTACTATTATATCATACATATCAATATATACAGTGAGACCGTACACTTTTCCCTTCAGTACATATCATTATATATTGTTGAATCATACGTATCAATATATATTGTGGGATCATACACTTTTTCCTTCAGTACTATTGATATGTACTGTAGAATCATACAAATCTACAAAAAAAGAATATGATAATTTAATCAAACCAAATATCTTATATCCTCAGTACAAATAAACGTGTACTATGGGATCATACAACAATATAACCCAACAACGGATTTATAAACTTACATCCATCCTCAGTTACGTTGAATCACAAAATTTCTTCTTATTCTATTCTTTCTCTTCATAGTCACTTTTAAACTCTTGTTCTTTATCTTTCCCTTTTTGCACCAGCAGCAACAGTAATCAAATGATCTTCAAAACAAATACCTAAATTTTTATAGCACAACAAATACCTAAATTCTAATAGCACTGGCAACATAAAAAAAAATGGATCCGAGCAACACCAAAAACAGAAAAGAAAATTTAAGCTCTCAATTTGGTTTTTGTATCCTATTTATTCGTTAAATAGGTCAATTTGGAATTTAGAAAAACAACATAACACATTTCACACGTGAATGAAACTGTAATTAATTTTTTGATCCAAAAACATAAAAATACACCACGAGGTTAAACAGCGATTCCTAGCTTATGTATTTGTTTACCCCGTTGGATTCACCCAAACGAACCCTCAAGGGTAAAATTTTTGATGGCAAAATATACACGGAAGTTATTGTATATAATAGCTCAACCTCAACTAGGGCTGTACATACCCGACCCGCACCCGCCAGCTTTAACCCGACCCGTATCCGACCCGCCGATAAACAGGTCGGGTGCGGGTGACAATTTCCCTTACCCGCCTTCTGGCGGGTCGGGTACAGGTGACACCTTCTCTCACCCGACCCACCCGCCTAACCCGCCAAAAAATCCAAGATTTTCTCATTTCACTTATTTCACTCCACTGCATCTCCTCAATTAATATTAGAAACACCACTACATCTCCTCATTTCACTCCATCTCATTCTCACTCCATCTCTCGCCAAAACACCACTACCATGACTTAGAAAAGAGAGACATCACAAGATTAAACCAGCATTTTCTCTCAAAACCCACCACCATTAACTATTCTCTCCGAAATTCTTAAAAGAATTTCATGAAAACCCACCACCATTAAACCTTCAACAGAAATCTGTTTTATTGTTCAACCAATCTTGTGTTTGAAAGAAACCCAGTTTATTTTTCTACAACAATTTCAGTTTCGAACTTGATTTTCTACAGGTAACGTTAGGGTTTGGAAAAATCCCTTTTTTTCTGATTTTGTTTCTTGTTCTTCTTGTTTGTTGGTTGGTTTTAATTATTATTTGGTTTTGTTTGTTGACAGGGTTTTAAGAAGAACAATCAACTGGTTAAGCACTTTTAATTGATTTCTGGAAAATCTTGAGGTATAATCACTATACTGTAAAGATCATCCTGTTTTATAGTTTCTAATTGTTTTGTGTGATTTGATATGAAGATAATGTTTAGTAATTCTTGGATTTGTATGATTTTGGTATTATTTTGTATGATTAATATCATGTTTAGGTTGTATCTTTTTTTTCAATTTGACTGTTTTCGTTATCTCTTTTTTCAATTTGACTGTTTTCAGTATGTATTCTAATCTTTCTTGGTTTTCTATTCGTTTATTATGATGGGTCATTCTTTGGTTCTCAAGTGCAACAAAGTGCATCATCTTTGAGGAAGCTTGGGTCAACATATTTGGGTGGCGAAGAAGATGCTTATCTTACCAGCAAGTCAGATGAACCTTCATTAAGTTTGGCTAGGAAGATGATAATGATGTAACGACGAAAAGTTTCCCCGTGAGTTCTCATATAACTGCTTTTGTTATGAGTTTTTGTTGTTTTTTTCTAATTTGTTTTCTTAATAGATTTTCTCTCATGAGTATAAATCTAACTGGTCTCTTAACTTCAATTATTCTCAGACAAAATATTTAATATCTCCAATTCTGCTTTTGAAGGTTTGTGATGATCAACATTCAGAGATAATTCCGTGTATAGATAGGAACTTTATATATCAGAGTAGGCTGAAGCTGGATTTATCTTTGATGGAGCACTATGAGAGACATTGCCCTCCGGCTGAAAGGCGCTTCAATTGCTTGATTCCTCTACCACCAGGCACAAGGTTAATGCATGTTTAAGTTTAATCCATAAAAAGCTGGATAGGTTCAATTATTTTTTTGCCTTCTGCAGATTTGATAATGCTAATATTCTGTTCTTTATAGGTCTCCATCAAGTGGCCAAGAAGTAGAGATGAAGGATGGAAACCAAACATACCTCATACTCACCTTGCGGTGAGAAGTCTAACCAGAACTGGATGGTTGTAAAAGGGAAAAAGATTTTGTTTCCAGGTGGAGGCACACATTTTCATTATGATGCTGATAAGTATATTGCTTCACTTGCCAATGTAAGATCTTTAGCTACTTTGCATTATATGTAAGATCTTTAGCTACTTTGCATTATGTATGAACAAAAAGAAGAAGATTACAGACTAAAGGGCTTTGATTGCAGGCAACATTACATTCTTTGTTGAGATTAAAAAAACTAAAATCAGCCACTCCTTTGGCATTGAATCTGGACGGATGACCCGTACTCATCCACACCCGACCCATCGAAATAGCGGGTCAGACCCGACCCATCCTACGACGGGTTGGATGCCAACTGGCATATCAGGTGCGGGAGGGGCTAAACCCGACCCCGATGTGCAGCCCTAACCTCAACCAATCTAACAACCCTTGTTATTATACAATGTAGAATAGAGTCTGAGACGGATAATGCATCATGGCAAGTGTCCCCTTAAAAGACCGAAGTCTTCCCCCATTGACTGATTCTTTTTCCCTATCCTACTAAGGTTACCCAGAGAGAGCGACACACAGATGACCTAATTTTTAGAAAGTCTGAACTTCACGTAAATTTTCTTGGTCTTCTCTTTTTCTTAGCATGGAACCACATTCATATTATAAAATTTGGCTACTAGCCACAAGGTGTAGAGTAGAGTAAAGGAGTGAAGCAAAGTCAATAACCCAAAAGTTAGACCTTGTTAGAAAGCAGTACCCTATTAATATCATGCACTTCATACTGTACGCACTGCTGCAAAATGTGGGGTTACAAACAAAAACTCACAGCCCAGAGTATAATATACCAATTCCCTCCTGCATATTGCAAAATATAACCAGAAATGGAACAGCCAAGAAGATTACCAACCCCCAAAAGTTATTTTCATTTGTTCCTTTCCTTAGACTATTTATACTAAAGAAGCAGTGACCATGAAATGGTATACCACCACAAATATAACCTCTGACTCAACTAAGAACATATTAAATCGTATGACCCTGAGGAACAAGGATACACGAGCTTTCAAATAAAGGCACTCCTGGCTCCTCCCCTCCGACTATGTCTGTCATATGCAACATTTAATTTGTCGACAACCTCATTCACAGTACTGCAAAAAAACATTGATTTGGTTAAAAGATGATGACAGACTTTTTTTCACCCGCAGTAAATATACTAAAATGAAACAGTGCATTCGGGTTCTGAATCTAACTAATGTGGTATTGCTTTAATATATGACTAATAGCAGGTGATAAAGATAGGAAGCCTGGCCATGATTCAAGAGTTCAAATGTTTCAAGATGTTCGGTTTCAGATTACTTGTATGAAGTATTGTTCATGTTAGCCTAATAGTACATATTAGCATATTTTAGTGGAATGGTGCTCGATGAAACTGAGACATTCAAACCAGAAGGGTTAACGCTTGGTCCACATAAGACACATTCAAGCTTTAGATCAATTAGATGGTTCTTGATTTATCTACACAAGGAATCATGAAGATCTACATTGCTAGATGCAAGTACTCCAAAGAAAAGCTGAACTGTTACAGGATAATAGTTCAAGCATTTACAGGCCAGGCTACAAACTCAGTAAGGATATGAGACAGTTTTTAAGTCTTGAGATCTAGAAGGCAGATGGAGAATGTCTGAATCATAATCTTACACTTAACATTGTGCCATGAAGCAAGATATAACGAGTCAAAAGTTCAGATTGTACATCTTATTATCACTAACAAAGAGAAAGGTCCATGTAACATACCTCGAGCAGTTAGTGATCATGGCCAAGTATGTAATCAGGAGAGTGTCATTGTATTCCTACGAAAACAAAAGACACAATGATTGATCAATCAATTATGATATAGATAATGAGAATGAAGTAAGCCTTGAACATTGTTGCTTCAGTTCCTTCAGTACCCAATTGCTCTGGTCATCATAATCTTTTGACAATCTAATTTTATGGATTAGCTGGTCATTTTATTGTTATTTGGAATAAGTAGGTCAGTTAAGTCTAAGAATTGCTAGGTTTTAGGTTTTGCTTTAGTTTGATGGTACTATATGCCCTTTCACTTCAGCAAGAGAATTCATCCTCCAGCTTCCAGTTTAAGATGGAAAAGAACCAAGTAAAAGGACATTACAGGTATTTTTCTATTCCTATACGATTCACACTCTTACATATTCCTTCCTGTTCATTGCCATTATCTTTCAGCGAAAAAAGAAAGAAAAAGAAACTAAATATCTATCCCAAATGCTCAAAAGCAATAGAAACACACTTACCATTAGGAAATCATCTTGGAATTTTCCCGATTCAATGGCTGGCAGTCTTCGTAAGAGACTAGAAACCTGCCTGAGCAGTGAGTTGTCAAACGGAATATCCCCTGCATAAAAAGCACAATTAAATATCATCACCCCCAACCCAACCCCCGAGAAGAAGCTTAGGCACTTTTTAGTGTATGTAATGCATTTACCTTTTTGCATGGCTACAAGATACTGATTTAGAACTCTAATTCTGCTGTTAAGCATCTTTATGGCACTGTGTATTCCTGTAAGATGTGCAGCCACTGCATTTATAGGAAAACAAATGTATTTCTAGTTCGTTTCATTTCCTTTCAAATAATTAACCAAAGACGAAAAGAAGGAGAACAGTAAAGTTAAAAACACTTAAGCCTAAAACCTCACATTGGGTTGCAGCTGAACCTCCATCAGATGGTTTGAGATGTGCAACGTGATCGACTGAGATTCGTTCTGCTTCAACAGTCTTGCAAATAGGAAAGATACAAGTTAGATATTGCGTCATTGTTTGATGACTAGGCAACATAAGATAGATGGGAAACATGTAAAACCAACCTCAATAGTGTAGGTTGCACGAACAAAGATTAGCTGTGGAATCCCATCAATGACGTGCAATTCTTCAGTTGTAAGAATACATCAATAAGAAAGAGTCAGTATGAATTTCAAAAAGAAACACAACATTGCTTCTTTTACAGAAAATATATCAATAAGCATTAAGTTTAAACAACAGCTTCCACATGAAAAAAAATCGACATACTCCTGAACATATAAAATTTAGCTTTTAGAGCTGTTCAAAATTTAGGTCTTTTGTGCAGATTCATTATGTTACTTGATCAAACTGTGTCCTGGGAACGTGGGTTTACTGAGATCTCTACCTGAGTTTTTTTGTTTTGTTTTGTTTTGTTTTAAAAAGTGATTTCTACCACAATTACTGTTCCTAGATCTGATAGATTTAACTTAATATTAATGAACAACAGGCAAAAAATCTTTTCACTTCAGGCTAGATTATTCAACTGGTACAATATTTTCTTCTTCAATTGAAGCATGGATCTTTGAATCCGAATATCCACTACATTTCTCTTTCTATAAAAATAACAGAAAAATGTGCACTACACTTAATTTATCTCTCATATTTTTATAATATGATAGGAGATATGTAAAACAATCTAGAGGTAAAGGCAGATAAAGGAAAGAACTAGCACGACATAGCGATTCTTTTCTGTTGAGGTTATATATTAGGATAAAGTTCAAAGAGAGATTAAGTGACCACATTATCTGCGACTGTATCTACAGCTGGGCACAATTTCTCGATAGATTTATTTTTTGCGTATTAATGAAACCAGACATTGAAGTGATTCAACTTTACCACACCTTGGTAGCTTGTATAGACACTATTATGGACCTCGTAGTAAACCCAAATGTAATTATTGCTATATTTTAGTTTGATATCAAGAATGACACTTACCACTTTCATAGATTGACACTGGAAGATCCTTCTGTGCATGATGAATGATGGGATTGAGAAGAACATAAACTGGGCTTTCATTGATATCCATCAACTATCATAAAAAGGATGATGCACTATTAGGAAGTACTACATAATTCAACAAGCTTTGTCCAAAGATATAAATATATTCAAAACATCATGAAAAAGTGTAAAATTAGAATTTACAGTAGATATTCCAAACTTACAGCTTTATGAATCTGCATATCTGATTCATGGGCATCACTTCCAGTTGAGTACCAACCAAGTATATAGAAGTTTGGGAAAACTTTCTTATCTACAAAGTTAGTAATTTAAAATTCCAACGTCAGCCGAAGTAAACAACAGATTTTTCAAACAAAACCAAGAATTATAAATTAGGAGATGGTAACATAAAACTGTGAGAAATGCTAGCAGGTTACTCCTTAAAGAGTAGCAGGATGCTACACCTCATCATATCCATCGAATCTATGCCTCACATATGTCATGTATGCTTGAGATCACATCCTACGATGAGAGGGATAGCACCATGCTACTATTTTAAAGAATATCTTGCTAGCACTCCTGCAAAAGATGAACATACTAAATATGTGGGATAAGCTGAGACACAGAGGCTGAACCCCATAACATCCATAACTATATAGACGTAATAGATGTGTGACTTCAATTAGACCACCCCATTTTGGTCAAATACCATCAGCAAGTAAAATTGATCAGATAAGCAGACACAGGCATTATTCAAGAACCTCCACAAAATACTGAACCGAACTCTAACTCAAAACCCTGAGGATTGATAAGCGGGAACATTACAATTTACTCAGTTAAAAAAATTCCCAACCTATCCAACTAGGGCAACTTTCAATATACCATAACTGAGCAATTGGAGAAACAAGCCTGGACACCAACAATAACGATCCACTAAACCCTAGATATGATTAAAAAACCTTTAAATCCCCCCAAGAAATTGGTAAAATTCAATAACATCATAAACCCTAGACCCTATAAACAATACCACACATACGAAACAACCCTAAGAATAAAACAAAGTAAAGAAACACAAAAAATAAAATAAACAAAGGGTTGAAACGAGGGATACTTACAGAGTTCTTCTTTCTTAAGAAGGAAAGCACGATCAAGAGAATCAGTTTGAGGATCATATAACAGTTCAAAACTATTAAAGATCTCAACAGTTCTACCAGTTTGTATACCAATAACACAACCAAATACTCTTGGTGATTCTAATGATGATGGGGATGACGACGATGTTGATGCATTGGCTCCAGCAATAAGATGTGAATGATAAGCTTGAGATTTAACCCTAGTATAATGGTCTGATACATTTACTATTACTAATGGATGTAGCTTGAATGTTAGACCGCTGCTCGACGACGCCATTGTTTCTCTCTCTTACTCTCTCTCTCCCTGTGGAGTTTCGCGAATAAACTACTGTATAAAAGGAAGTCGAGGAAACTGTAGATTCAAGAAAGCTGAACTAGCTGGGCCTTTCTTTACAGGGCCTTATAGTGGACTCAAGTATGTTGCTTTTTCATTTTTTTGGGGTAGGGTGAGGTGAGCAACGTCTGCCACCCACATCCAATCCATCTAAATAGCGGATGCTAATTTTTTATCTGCATCTGATATATTATCCGCAGATCTAATATCTATGGTGGGTGAATGGGTTGGATGCGGGTAGATTCGTGAATTTATATTCGAGATTCTATTCAAATAAGAAAAGATGAAAGCAAAATTAATAAAAAAAAATTATTTAATTAATGACTTATACCATCCTAAATCACCATTAAATAAATATTCTTAGATGTTAAACTAAGTCATCTCCACCTCTTTACTAACAACGTGTAAAACTAAAACTTCTATAGATGAACAATACGAAGTAGATATATTACTGGGTATAAATTATTAAATTTTTCTTTATACCTTGCGTAATTCTAAAAATGTCTTTAATCTAGCGGGTGCAGATGTCCAACTGATCTCTAGACATACACTTTCACCTGATCCAATGTTTAATAGATTTCAAAAATGGATCCTATCTAATCCACCTATAAGCAGGTTAGGTGTCTACCGGCTAAATTAAAGGCAGATTGAGTCGTATTGGCAGGTTGGACCACCCATGCTCCCCTGTTTTTTGGGATTTTTTTTCTCAATTATTTTGTTGACAAAACAGGGTAAAAACCCTACCGAGATTTATTTTTTTTAGTTGTCAAAATATTCATTAAGATTGGTTAGGTTGATATAGATTCAACATAACCGATTACATTGATTTTTTAATCCAAATCGGCTAGGTTTATAACTGACACTTGGTCGGTTACACTCAATTTTAATTTTCAAATACCAGAATCAACTGGGGAAAAAATAAAACGTAGCGTAGCTTATTTTGGTTATTCATTATTCAAATTCGTATAATAAATATTTAAGTGCAGAATCGGGTCAATCTAACCGATTATAGTTATTTGTAAAAAAAGCTCTACAATGGGTTGGCTAGAAAGTTAGATCTAATTAATTTTACTGCAATTTTTATGTCAAATTTGGTTTTAAGAATCGGCAAGGTGTCATTAAATTTATTTGCAAACTTTGTCTTATATTTAAAAGTTTACCAAGAGTTGATCAGGTGTTCTTCGGTTTCCAACCTAGTGTGAAGAATCGACTAGACAAACCTAACCGATTTTGATTCTTTATTTTCCAACAAATATTATTGTTTTGGCCTAGAGCGGTGCCCCCCTAAACCCTCGCGACTTGAGATGTCAGGTCGATCGTATCGTATCGGCCTCGATACCCCTCCCCCCTTTCAAGCACACGAGCTCACTCAAACACATAGCCAAACCACGTCAACTCCCTCAGAGATCTCACGCTCGTCTAAAGGGGCACACCTGGCCTTTGCCACACGGGCATGCTCTCCATATGACACAGACTAGTCACACACACAAGTAGGAATATTCATATATCTCAATCAATGTCTACTATAGAGAATATTGCTACCATGTCAACATATCATACATGAAGACAGACTAATTAATAAGTTGAACATGGAAAATTTTTTAGGATTTTGGTCTGTCGGTCTATAACACGTGCGAGAACACCCAGTTGTATCACCGCTAAGAGAATAGTTGGTTGTAGAGGTTACATAAATCAAGGATAACATGCACATTATTCTACCATTCCTGAAGGATAGTTTTCCACAAATCATGTGATCATGGAGGAGATGTTTATCATATCCCTCATCCTTATCCTACTGACTTAAGATCAGTTAAGTCATATATAAATAGGTCACTAATCGATCCTGCTAAAAAACACTTCCCAGAGTATTTATTTTGCTCCCAAGAATAACTCTGATATTTTTATGTTTGTTTCCTTTATTGAGATCAACCTTGCTTCCTCCTTCTTTGCGACTGAAGCATTTTTCAAACGTTCATTTTCTTGGTTCGGGCGAATATTTTTTGTAACCATCGATCTGCAACTCATCTTTAAATCCTAAAATCCCACTTTTGCACTTTATCTATTTTTTCATATAAACATGGACTGAGCTACATTTTTTTATAGTGGAATGTATGTTGGTATGTATGAGAATAATCATAAGGTATTGTAAGATATTGATCATATCCAAATGATTGGTTTTGATTATATCCCACATATGGTTGATGGTTGTTGTATTAAGATTGAGAACCAAACTGATTATTGAAATAATGTGCCTGATCTTGTGTATCGTATATGTTATTTAGATAAGGAAACACGACGACGACACAAAAATAGAAAAAATCTATATTAAAAATCTAAACACAAAAAATAAAAGTGATGTATATAACCTTTTTTTAAATTTACTTCCTGCATTTGACGGATGAAGAATAATACCAACAAGTTGTTTCCACCACGAAAACCTGAAAACAGTAAGAGAAAATCGTAAAATAAAATAAAAAAGAAATCTCAAACAAAACAATAGCCTACTGCACCACGACAATGACGCCAAAATTTGGTGGCTGTCAAACCAGTCAAAATATTTCTTACACTTTTTATAATAACGAATATAGTAGTAAGTAAGGATTTGTTCTCACATAAAACAGAGAAATTGTTATTTGTTGTCGAAATCTTAAGTCACCAGGGAATATTTTAGAATTAATTAAACTAGTTTAAATTAAACTAAACTAAAGCAATAATATTTACGAGCAAGCAGGAAATTCGAAAATTCCGGTTAAGGGTTTCGCCTCCAATCACAGACATGCACTTGAATTAATAATTAGAATTGCTATTTAATCTCCCATTTTCAAATTCCCTAGAATATTTCATCGCGCATCTATTTCGGTAATTTTCTAGAGTCGTCATATACACATAACGATATATATACGAATTCTACCTAGAAAATAACCCAACACGTTGCGCAATCAAGTTCAATTTCCTAAGAGCATAAAAATTTGTGAAATAGGTTAATCAATGTAATGGACTACTACGATTAGTTCATTCGATCAAAGGCCAAATTTTACATGCAATTACTAATAGCTATCACCGAGTTAGTAGTCGCACTATGCTACTTGTATTCAAGGATTATCAACTTTTTTGTATTAACAAACCATAAATTAGTTGTAGATATGAATATTAAATTAATTGATAACTTAAGTAAACTAACATTCAATCATATTGCAATATGTCAATCATGCAATTGGTAAACACGGTAGAAGTTGAACGATAATCATGAGAAAAAACTAATTTATAAATCAAGCAATATGTTTGCAAAATTGAACTAAATTCGTAACCAATAAAATAAATTACCTACTTATAAGTTTCTCAAAACTCATGGAAAAATATGCAAGAAGAAAATATCTTATTTCTCCCTTTAAAGGGGTAAACCAATGTATCTTGATGTTGTTCCAAGCTCCCCTTTATAGGCTTTTAGAACCTCCTCTTAATCCTTAGAATGAATAATATCACATTATGAAACCTAGGTAAAATAGGAAAGTGCTCGTACATAAGTCCGTGCATCAGAACTTGCAAATACCCAAGTCAGGGAAAAACCTCGTCCAAACATAAGCCCAAAACGCACTCCATCTTTTTCTTCACGCACATGCCCAATTAGGCCCAACAATCAACAAAAACCAAATCCAAGTGCTTTCACTATTTTGCTCATAACTTCCTCGTTATGTAACCGAATTGAGTGATTCTTAACTCATTTGAATCGTCTTTTAATACAATCCATTTCTTAATCGAGTCTAGTGGATTTTGTTTGACAGGTTAATTCACTCGCATCTGGATCTGGAGCTCACTTATTACGACAATCGAAACCATAAATTGCATATATAAAGTAAAAGGATGGAGGTGAATATATCTGGTTATCTTGGTCTAGGTGGACCGACCAAGCTCTTTTCTCATCCTTTATCCACTTTTGTCGTGTATTCCTCGATCCACTTGGTCTTAGGTCCTTGGGTACTTGTAGTACTTCACTCTATTAACATATTTAGAGTTACAACCATTGATTTTTAGATGATTTACCTACGTAAAAAATAAAAGAAAATAAAAGTAATACAAGGTAAAATGCAAGAAATATAAGGAGAACAAGTATAAATTCGACACTAAAAAATATAAAGCAGGCACTTATCAGTGTGTAGTAAGGTAATTACAAAAGAGAAAGACAACTTAGTCATTTTTCACAACCTTGGATGCGAATAACCCAAGAAACCCTAAAAAAAGTCATTTAAAATACGTTCTTTTGTATTCTAGTGGAAAGCCGAAACATCAAGGCGTCCATATTAAGTGAATTGCCTCATGCATACATGTGTAAAAATTACCCGACGACGTATGACCTAGTATGTACTATCCGGTCTGGTAAAACTTGTGGAAGTCCGCAATCCTATAGTAGGCTCGCGCGCCTGGCTTATGAATGAGAAGGTGCAAGTTTTGGTTGTTCTTTGTTATCCCACCCGGAAAGTGTTCATCATAGTTACTAAAATAACAAGGATAATATTATATTATTGTGCTTGTTTTGTGGTAAAATGTTTCAAATAATACGTATATATTATCATTAAGCAATGCCTTTTTTGGTGGGTTTTTACTATAATGCTTCATGTTTTGGAAAAAAAATTGGGTTTTATCAAGACTTCAAATTGGTCAATTTCCATTGTACAAAAAGTTGTTTTAAAAAGAAATTATTACTCAATTAATGTGGAATTAATCTTATTCATGATAATACTTTACACAATTAACTCACATCACAGTATATTAGGGAATAACCTATGTCGCATTGTCCTAGGTTAGGGCATCAAACATTTTATGACCACCAAATTAATGTATTAAAATGTTATAGAATTCTGTCTCACTTCTTAATTTTAATAGCGGCTGAAATAATATGTTTGAAGCGTATAACTATCAATTTGCGTTAATCATTGCTAATAACACAGACATATCAATTATATTTGCATTCTCTAAAGCTGGTGCATCTAACATTTTATAAGCACCAATAAATGTATTGATATTCCCTAGAATTCAATGTTCACTTTTTAATTATAATAAATGCTTAAATTAAATGTTTAAATAGTATAACTACTCATTCAGGTTAATCATCAGTAGTTATGCCGACCTATATACATTATATTCGCATTGTCCTAAGCCGTTGCATCCAACATTTTATGACCACCCATTAATGTATTAATATTTCTAAGAATTCGAACTAATTATTTTATTTTAATAGTGGGTGAAATAATATGTTTGAAGCTTATAACTCCCGATTCAGGTTAATCTCCGGTAGTTACGCCGACCTATCAATTAGCAAAATAACAATAAGGAATTCGACCGAACATTTTATGTGCGATTTCGATAATAAGTATTATAAACTCTAAAAGCAGAAGAGATTGTTGAGTTTATATGAGTTTTCATTGAAATATATTATATCAGATAACCTCCTAAAATTTTCAACAACAAAAAAAGGATTGGTTAGTGAGAAAGTAAAGACAAACCAATATGGAAAATAAAAAATATAGTTTACATGTTCCAGCGATTGTGGTGATACATAATATAGATGAAAAGTCTTTTTGAGTTATTTTCTTTTCTTCAGTTTTTTATCCCCCCATTTGATAAAGATGAATGAAAAATTAATGATGTATTTTTTATTTCTGTAGAGTAATTAATAGTGTGTTAATTATAAATTTTAATTATTTATTTTAATGAAAATGAATTTATCAGGCGTGAGTGCGGACAAAGAAATGATGAACTGTTGGATTTATGGGGCTTAGATGATTCCGGAAGGGGTAGAAGATTCTAGCCACTACTAAGAGAATACCTAAACCATCCCAACAGTAGTAACAACCATGATTTTGTATTTAGCTCCCAAAGATAACCAATAAATGAAGGTTATTTCTTGGATGATTAAAAAATAATTGAAAAACATAGAAAAACACTGAACCTTAATCCTGAAGTAGACCTTCTAGTATTCGAGAAACCTACCCAATATAAATCAAATACCATTATAAATAAGAAGAATAAGACTCGACTTTCTAACTTTTTACTTCAACTTTCTAAGGTGTTTGGTTTGATCATACAATGAGTGAAGTCGAAGTACATAAGATATTTTGCACTATACTGTAAGACCAAAACTAAGTGGAAGTTGTTTTGCTTCGAAATCCCGCACTTTTCTCTTATAATAATAAAAGTTGTATATAAGAATATGAAAAGTAGTATATCATGGAAGATCAAATTATTCAAAAGAGAATGATCCTACGTAGATGTATGAAAGACATTAGAATATGAAACTTGAGGTTCTAAAATTAGATCATCTAATATAAATATTCTACATTATAATTAGCTTCAGACGAAGTTTGTGAAGATTTGGAAAAAATAGCAAACAAAAAAAAAAATCTAAAAACAAAAATTTGATGTTTTTGATGGAGTAACGTTGAAGCTAAAATTCATATAATGAACTAATTTAGGTAGGTAATATAGAACTTATTTAAAATAATATAATCATGTTCCTATTTATGATTTGATTAGTGTTTTCTTAATTGGGGTTCTTGCTTATAATTCATCAAATGACACCATAAATGCAATTGTAGACTAGAAATTAATATACTAAAATCATATTATCCATATTTCAAAATATAATTTGGTTAAAGTTTGTTTTTTCTAATTAAATGATTTTTTAAATAACGGGTTTTCTTTTAAACTGAATTCGGTAATTATTCATTAATGAATTTGACTTTGATAGATTATCAATTAGTGATTAGAATTTTGAGTTAAGTTTGTTTTAAGCACATAAAATTGGTATACAAATTGAACTTGGATTTACATGCTTCGTAGTAAAAATAAATTCTATCATCGATACAAATTAATATATATGCTTAGTAACAAAATAAGTCTTGGGGCTAAAAATCTCAGATTCTATGGAGTGAGTGGGAGCATCAGAAGAAATAACAATGGATTGTACATCAGTTGAAGCAGCGACAGAGTTTGAAAAGGATAGGATACCTAGTATACCACCAATTTTTTCGTTTGTGAACCTGTATGGACAAACCTTGCACAATCTATACGTTCAGATGCAAAATCTATATTCAAGATTATAAGACAAGGAATCCCTTGGAAGATCAATTAAGATGCAAATCCACAAGGTCAACCTAGTATGTACTTGACTCTTGAAGATATGAATTCAGTCAAGAAAAATTCTTGTATGATCTATATTCCAAGATCCGAATTCAACAAGAACAAGTTTCGTAATATATTTACTATCAAGATAAAAATCATCTTGGTTGATTAATGTACTACTTGTGAAAAGTATATTATACTGATAAAACAATTTAATGCAGAGAAGAAAAGACACTAGAATTTTTGTTAACGATGCAATCTAGCAGTAAAACCTCGGGACCTCGTCCAGTTTGAACATCACACTATATTAAGACGCTACGAACACTAGCCTACTATCATACTTCAGAGTGGAATGTAGTTAAAAAAGAATTAACCCTAAAATAAATTTAGCTTTAGTCGTCTTCCTTATATCTCTTGGATCTCGCAAGACCCTACACAATTAATTCCCCTAGATGATGTCCTTTATAGGCCTAAGAGTTTCTTCACAGTCCCTTATGAAGACTACTGCTACCCTACCTCCAAAAAGAAACCTATTTTATTTCCTTCAGATATGTTTCAATCAAGGTACTGGAAATCGGTTTTCTTTGAGGGATCTCCAACTAAAAATGATGTCAAAAAACCCTAAAAAGATAACCTACTCTCTTCAAAAGTTATAGAGATGCCCAATTGATTCTACCTCACAGGATCTATCTAAATATTTTTTAGATATTAATCTTGTGAAACTACAAGATCAGAGACGAAGAACTCTTTGTAGATTTTATCAATCTTATTCCTCAATCTATAGTCTCCTAATGGCCGCATAGTAAAAAAGACAGAGTTATAAAATAAACAAGAATTACAATGATTAATATAAGATTCTGGATAAAAGGATCTATTAAGTAAAAGATAGTCTAACCGGGCTTCATAAATCACAAGTGAAGTCTTCAAAGTCATAACCTAATTATGTTTCATGAAGATACCTAGGTCTTTGAAGGGGGGCTCTTGCAGAAACAAGATGCACATCGTCCATGGATTAAAAATCTTAGTTGCAAAGAGCCATCTATTTACAATGATGAATAAGGATAGGTTGTTTATAGTTCAAGCAACTATTACTTGCATTCAAAGCATGTTCGTGAACTAGTTTTCATGTTTACGAATTACTTTGATCCTAGACAAACTTTAACTTCTCAATATAAATTAATCCAAATAACGGAAACCATATAAGCATGTGAGAAGTTTTTCTTGCATACAAAGAAGAATGTGCACCCGCATATTTTTCGATAAGGACCATGCACAAAAGTTAGCTCACGAATTAACCAAAATATGGTATGTGAACCATCAAGCAAAGTTGGAGTTCAGTAACACCCCAAAACGGTCATGTTTGCAAACTAATAAACTTAGTTCACGAACTCGAGATGTCAGGAGTTTCCAAGAACATACCCATAAGTGTATGATTCACGAACTAAAAAATCAGTTCGTGAACACAAGGGAAAGTTCACAAGTTCTAGGAACATACTGAAAATTACATAGTACATTGAACTAGAAAAAACAATTTGTGAACTCCTATGTATTTGGAGTTTAGTAACATCAAATTTTCGCATTGCTCGCAAACTAAAAAAATCGGTTCGTGAACATTAATGCAACTTGATGTTTTTAGGATCTTCTGTCGCAAAAATAGTTTGTTGAACAATAAAAATTGTTCTCAACCTCGAATGTTATAAGTCCCATGAACATATAATGTTTGAGTTCGTGTTTTGAGACTTGTCAAGTACAATTTTTTTAATAATACTCCAAGTTCTTTCGTCCTATCCATTTTGGTAGTTGGTTTACCCATTGGCGGTTGCTTAATTGGTTCGAAAACCGGTTACATATGGGGATAAATGGCAAGGATCAAGTCGTGCACTAAAATTTATCGTTGAAACTCATTCTTGTCGGCTCGATATCCATGTCTACAAAGGATTCACTTGGATCTTCTATTGGGATTGGTGTGAAAATAAGTTGATTCCAAAACGGATCAGTGACATCAATATAATTCCTTGGTGGTACCTAACAATCATGTGACGACAAGAGAGTTCAATGGTCGTCATCTTCCTACATGAACAATCAGTTCTTTTTCCCGTACTCTTTTATCCTTATAATAATTCAAATCATTCATCATAAAATGGATCGCCCAGTACGACACCCTATAAGTTATACCCCTAAGCAACAAATGGTAATTGTAGTACATGGTCAAAATCTTCATCCTACTCTCTTCCATTTGATTCTGAATCTTGATGATATCATCTTTGGTGTATTGATGGATAACTTCTTGTACCGTAACCACATTAATTATTTTAACTCCCACGGAGTAGATTTTTAAACATCCATGAGACCCTTTCTGCTATACTTGGCCTATGTTGGTAGGCATATACATACATAATTTTTTTCTTTGATTGCAACAATTGTATCAAGCAATATACCACAGCTTTCTCAGCAACCCTTTTCCAAACAAAAATGAAACTCTTTAAATGAGATTTATATTCTGCATCAGACATCAAATGTACCATCAAATCCCAGTGATGTAGAAAAGCCTTCCCTTTTATTCCATTATATGCGTACTCTTTGGCGTTTTTCTTCTTCGCTTCCTCTAGTTCCTCCTGAGTTAGTTTACTAACACACTCATCTTCAGCCTTCTCGCGAGCAGTACCTTTCTATGGTTTTGGCATCTTGATATGACCCCTGCAATACGTTCTAATGCTCCATTTTGTATGCCATGTACAAAGAAAATGACTAGCACTCGGGAAAACTACATATATGGAATTCGTTAGTGCTTTATCCTTATTAGTTAATGTGACCCTTGGTGTTTGATCTCTATGGTAATTCTCCTTCAAGGTTTCCAATATCCAAATAAAACTCACATTATTTTCCCGATCCATAAATCTCCATGCCACCGTGAAAGTTTGTTTATCCGAAGTGTGGAAAACAATGTTTAACAACGACATGTTGTACTTGTTTGTCTTGTAAGTACAATATATCAATAAAATTCGATAGAAACATTAAGCCAATTGGATCATCTTCGGGTTCACCAAGAAAATACGAGTCACTTTGGCGTCACTACCTGCTTCCTCATTGTATAGATTTATTGCTAAGCTAATCACTGAGATTGTTCCATAACCACACTACCATCTCATTTCGCCCTCCTGATGGTTGCTCTTGCCGCGTAAATTTGCCTCAAAATAGACAAGTTTTTCTCATCCTCCTCTTTAATCTTCATAAGGATATTACTTGGTTTACTTGCCTTAATTGACTTTACCGTTGCGAATTGATGTGGTTTTAACCCACAAATGAAAGAGTGTCCAATAAGAGATTGCGGATCATCATGATTATGACAACCATTCATCATTTTATAAAGATTACATACATCATTGATTTTGTGTATTATAATCTTAAATGGTTATCCATGCTTCTTTGATTTAGTCATGTAGACCATCGACGTCTTCTTCACATATGGTTTGTCCTTTGCCCTGTGACTTTCAATATTTCCACTCCTCTCGCAAATAATATCTAACAATCACGCCTTGAACGATGTTCTAAAACTAATGCGCATTTGATTTTTATGTCTTGATGCAGAAACTATTTCTTTGCCTTTTCCTTGTTTTGCCATACCAAATCAGTGTAATAGTGGGCAAATATATTAGGCCCCAGCTGAGATACAATTTCATGTTGATCGTCGCCGAGTGCTTCAACAATCTACAATATACATCAAAAAGTTAGGCCAACACATTTGACGGATAAGAAACAATCGTGTTGAATGATTCCTAACAATAGGCTTTTAAGTACATAAACATCTACAGATTCCACCTAGTTTTTTTTTTTTTAGAAAAATCCTCAAGTGTTGGAATCGACACATGTGAATTGACTTATATGCCAATTCTAGTATTCAACAAAGTGCAGTTTTCCTGAATACTTTTTCGATTACAATCGGCTCATAGAGCAACAACGTACATCGGGCGACTGTATACTCGGGGTTTTTTGAAAAAATTTCCAAGTGCTACAATCGGATGGTATGAGAGTACATAACAACCGATATTTTCACCTACCAGTCCCGCCTAATATGAGCTACAATTGGCTGTTGTTCATCACCATATCAGCCGATTGTGGTTCATAATATGTTGGAATTATATAGAATCGGGGGATGCAGTGTCATCGTACTCGTCGATTCTGGATTATGGGTAGGCCAAAACATTCAATATAAGCTACAAATACATGTTTCGAGATCCTTAGCATGTATACTTGACCATTAGATGCATTACGATATTCATTTTCATGGTTTGATTCTTTGTTTGCTCGAATAAAATCCTTTGTTATGTTTTGCTATGCATGTTCTTGTTCATCCAACAAATAACCCAAATTGATAAGATCAAAATTACGACAATCTGATTGGCGTTATATAGATGCACCCAGTTCTTCATCACCAATAGAGTCTTCGTCGTCACTATAAAATTTCATTTTTGCTACCAAAATCATAACCCTAGTTTTCCTCAAGTTCTTATTCGTCTTCAAACTTTTCAGGAAAAAGCTCTACTCTAATACTTACCACCTTACACTAATTAATTTATTTACTAGTTAAAGTAATTAACCAGGGATAAATTAGTCATTAATAAAAAATAGTTGGATAAGATTTTGTTTTTTTTATTATGAAAAAATATATATTTTTTAATTTAATTCAAAATAATCGATTTTAATTTATTAAACATATTATTTTAACTTATTGAGCATGCCCGACATAACTAGATTATAACTAATCTGTAAGTTAAAATACCTTGTGGAGGTTTTTGTCTGCTCCACTTTTGCAACCGTCTTTTTGAATTCATTTTTAACCATCTTCTTGAATTGATGTTAAAATAAATAAATAATTGTTTTTTGTATTAGCACAAGATTTGTAGTTCTTTCAGTAGGTGCAGAAAGTTAATGCAACTTTCATGGTAAATGCCTAAAATAATCGCTTCTTTGTGGGCAAGAGTAATACGTATAAAAAATGGTAACACTCTTAGAGATTGAAAACAAATCTCACCAACTATTGCAAATTTATCACTATGGAGTGGTTTAGCCCACCATGATTTTCCTTGGTCATGAATGTATATAATCTAACTTGGGAGAAAATGAAAATAATCAGAAGGATAGATTTTGTATGAGAATATGAATTCATTTTCCAATCGAGAAATTGTGAATGGGGTGGGACTTCGGGTGGTAAATAGTGAAAACCGTTTTTTTGAAAGCAGACTTTATTAAGAATGAAATTCAAAATTAGAATGTCCTATCATGAAGGAGAACATCCCTGATACAAGAAGGGAGGGTCCAAATTACAGTACAATGATGCCATTATCGCTAGTGCATCTGCAACCAATTTCCGAGATGTTTTCATTTCGTTTTCTTTCTATGATGTTTTTATAACCATTTTTTCCTCCAACTGCCCGTCCTTTTATTACCAGAAACTTGCAAGAATCTAGGAAGATTTAGAAGACTATTAACCCGGGTAACACCTTCTAGGGCAGACCACTCATCTTCCTCCGCAGTTGAAATGCACTCGGCAAGACTTCTAGTAGATTGGGATCTCTCTGGAAGCTTCTTCTCGTCCATAGATTCAGTAACAGGTACGATTTCATCTGTCCCACAAAGTGTGTCAGAGTGTTGAAGAACTGAAGTGTGGGAAGAATCTTCACCCCTAATGGAATCCTTAAGATTTCCATCTGTTTTGTCTTTGTTCACCTCAGCTGAGGCCATGACATTGGATTTCTCAAGTTTCTCTCCCGATGAAAGTTCCTCCTGAGGTGAAGGATGGTCTAGAAAAAGACAAACAACGGCGCAGTCATCGGCTTTTGATGTAGGGTACTTTAATTTCCATGATCGAACTGCACAGTCTACAACTGCTCGGCTTGCTGTTGCACAAGTTGGGGCTGAAGCCACTATATCAACAACTTCCTTGTTTGTTAGAACATCCCATATCTGCATATTTAATTATTTCAAAAGAATATTATCACGTAGAACCAAAATAAATATAAACATTTAACTTATTAGATACAAAATGACATGGAACGCCATGCGACAATAAAACATGTAGTGGAAGTAACAAAATCTTGTGCTGAACTGAATCGGCAATTAGAAAATGTGTGGTAGTGCTGTTTGTGATGAATAAGGGTCTGGAAACCCTTGATAGGGTAAAACAAAACAACAACTGTGTGAAACACAGTTCCTATAGTTGTGGAACATGTAATTCAAAGTTTTTTTTGTCCAAATATTTAATGCTAATATATGGAAGGAAAAAAGAGAGAAAGATACCCCATCAGTTGCAAGAACAATGAACTCATCTTTCTCCGTCAAACGGCGATAAGAAACATCTGGAACAGAGATCAACCCATAATCCTTAAGACAAAAATCTCCAAATGCTCTAGCCATTGCTAAACCAGGAGAGTCATTGTTGGGCAACCAAACACGTGAAACCTCTGGTTCATCTTGCAGGGCAAAGACTCTTCCTTTACACTGGCGGATCCTTGCCGCTTCCCCTGTATGTAACAAACATACAATTTTTTAGTGTTTGCAGCTAGAGACGAAGAATACAAGTGAGCCCCGTGATACAGGCGAAAGCAATATCTTAAGAGAACCATACTTGGAAGATTAGGCTTCAGATCCACAGTCAATTGTACAGGAATCAAAGAGTTATCTTCTTTATCTCTTGTCCCCAGTATTGCTCTAGAGTCTCCAACATTCCCGATCACAAGGTCGTGTCCCTAAAGACAGACACATAAGTTGAATGTTCTCCATTCCTTGCTAAACGTAATAAACAAATCAGTTCGAGAGCATGTAGAAATTATACCTGCTTTATTAATGAGATGGCAGTAGAACCACTGCAGAAACAATCAATTGCTGGATGAAGTTTTAAATCTTTGTCCATTAACTTGAAAGCCTTTAAAAAACTTTGTTTTAAAGGAAGAAACATCTCAGGGAGTTTTACATTTTCATCAATGTCCACAGAGTCACACCACTCATCATCCATGCTATTGGTTGCCGTTTCTTCTGAATCCACATCTCTCGCCACATTATTGGTTTGTTCACCATTAGTAGTAGCCATCCACTGTGTACATAGCTTAAGTGGGAGGGAATCCCGAACTTTTTTTGCAACCAGATGACCATATGGACCATGACCATCGAATACGCCGCAGAAGATTGAATCTTTTCTTGAATTGAAATTCTAGTGTGAAAAAAAAATTCCATTAGCGTCCCTTTTTAGCAATCACAGATAATCACTTACCGAATGATAGAGGGAAAAAAAGAATGTCACAAATCAATCCAAATGTGTGCCCTATTATGATTAACTTCAATTTTTTACTGCAATGAAATATTTTATACACTGTACCAATTCCAACTGCTGAGTATGTTATGATATGAGTAACCCAAACATAAAACCACAGTCGCGAGATTATAAAACTCAGCCAGATGGTAATTAAGCTCTGTAGCTAAGAAGATAACTACATATTTACTCGGTTAAATATCAAACAAAGCCAAACCACATTGTGTAGCCAGAAACCTGTTTAGCTAACGAGACCTGTCAGCTTCTTTTTCATGGTCGCTTAAATAAATAAGATGAACTTCTTCTCAAGAAGAGGAAACATTCAAGAACATATACTTTTCTCATTTAGACAAATAAAGCGATATGAATTATCAAATACCCAGTGATTTAGTGTTGTAATTGAGGATAACTACCTACCTACGAAGTTAGATATCAAACAAAGCCACACCAAATTGTGCAGCTAGACACCTACTTCACTAACAAGACTTGTCACTTGTCAGCTAATTTGTCATGGCCATGTGTATTAATAAGTTGAACATCTTCTCAGGAAAACATAATGCTCAAGGATCATTTGCTTTGAAATAGATAAATAGATATAACATGTTCTATCAAGTTGCGCTGACATGAATCATCAAGTTGCGTCATTGTGATGCAGTACAGCATCAATGATTTTCAGCTTATCATTTCATGACAGTGACTCATGAAAAGCAGAAGCTCATTTTTCTCGCTTGTTAGCTTAATCCTACTGTAACACACTTGTTAGTACAAAAGAATGTACTTCTGACAAATTCAAACCGACGAGAAAGATTCTAAGAGTTAAGATATGACGAAAACAATTTTTATATGGCGGAAAACAACTAAACAACCCTGCACGTTGTGCGGTAACCCTATAAGGAGGTAACCAGTACTTTTTGATACAAATCCCATAGATCATTCTTATACACACTAACAGAGTGAGCTCCTATTTTAAACCCCAAAAATCACCAGAAACATATGATTTTTGGATCTCAGCGACCTAAACTGATTCTGAGAAGAAAACCCCATGACAGTAAAAGAAGAAGAAAGCAATTCATTAAAGACCATTAAAATGCTAAACTTGCAATTCTCCATCTACATCCTAATATTTTAAAAAGGTTAGAAGTGTATGCTTGGCTCATCTTTGGAGTGCCTTGAGAGCTGAAAATTTGTCCCTCCTGTCATTATGTAGGAAAACTCTCACAATTCACAAATGCTTCAAGGCTCACATTATCCCATGTCTCAACCAAATTGCTTCTATTCTGGGAAACTGTAGAGACATTGCAGAGCTTAGCTACTTGAAACTAAAACACGAGTAATTGAGAATTCTGAGAAGTGTTTCGTCAGTAGGTAGGCTAGAAGTTGGTTTCTAGCCACCTTAGCTGCATATCACAGTCCCAATAACCATACCCCATAGCAATATATACCATAGCGCTGGAATTGACAGATGTTTTACCCAGTCAATGTAGAAAAATTCCCTCACTCAATTACATTTTTTAAATAAAATACACTATCACACAGAATAATCACTCGAATACTTTAAAACAAGTACTCGAAGAATCAAATAATCACCTGATCTTCTAGTAATCAAACAGAACCAAGACTAAATTCTAAACCCACTAAACAAAAATGGACTTAAAAAAAGTGAAAGTCCAAAAAGCAGCTTTAAACCCCAACAGTGTAAAGTCTACTCAAAAACAAAGAAGAATCTAAATCCGTAAAGAAAAGGAATCACACCCAAAAACACTTATCGTAAAAGGATAGTCAAAATGAACACGAAACTAAATCTAGTCAATGAGTGATCACATAGATTGAAAATCTAGTGCGAGCAAAGAAACTAACCTCCCAAACAAGCATAGCATCTTGATTAGTTCCTTTTTTCCCCTGTTGAGTAAACAAACAAGAAACATCACTAGCTCCATTATTACACATTCTACTTGAGATTTTAACAAGTTCATGTTCTTTTACATTACTTATATCTACTTTTATTCCATTATCACTTATATAGTTAATCTCATTATATAAATCTCTATTTCTTCTTCTTCTTTGCTTCTTCTTATTAATACTATTACTACTCTTCAATCTCTTAACAAGAGAAGGAGTTTTCGTTAAACCCTCTCCAGAATCTTGGGTTTCTTCTACATCTTTACTTTGTGTTGAATAACAAGAACCCATTTTCTCAAAATCAATATGTATTTTATCTCTATCTTAGTTTCTCACAACCTCTTCTTCCTCTTACTCTTCACTTATGAATGAGAGAATGAAAATTGACAGGTATTGTGATCAATTAATTTTATCGGTGGCGGCGTAAAATTAAAAATTCATCCAATAATTTCTCAAAGGAAAGTCTCTGTATTAATCGATTCGTAGATGCATAATCCATGAAAACATAAAAATCTGCATTAATCAAATAATCAGAGTAGTAATTATCGGAGAGAGAGTGATTCTGGTGAAATGGTATGTGTAGAGACACTGGAAGGAAAGTGTAGACTTACGTACGCCTTGAGATCTTCTCGGCTTTTAATTGCCTCGTGACGTGGAATAATGGTAATTTAGTAGGTATCTAGTGACGTGGAAATATTGGATTCTTTCGATTGTTTCGAAGTAGGTAACTATCGGGATTTGACGGTGGTGATTATAGGTGAGGTTAGCTCGATAGGATGGGGGTTGTGGGTTGACTTGGGTAAAACCCTAATAGAATTTGGTTCGGTTATCGGTAAGTATGAGTATTTAGTAGCAAGTAGTTTTGTTAGTACTTTTTGTCGAGCTGCAATCAAAGCACACCAAACAAAGAAACAAAAGAGTCAGTCAGTCTGTACTATTTCCAACTGCTTTAGCAATGATGCTTTTTTAGGGTAGTGCATCAGTGCTTCATACATAACTTGCACGGATGTTTGACATAACTTCAACAATAAGGGCAAAGTCATTTTTTCGTGGGAGGTTTCCTCAACAGATGGAATCTATCCTATGTGCGTTGGCAGTATAGATAATCTAGCCAAGTGATGCCCATGCTACTAGTTAGCTAGTGGTTAGCAACTTTGGGTGCCGGCAGATTCTGCATTGTTCGTTCATATTTGGATTCTCCATTAGCTTTAGTTTATTTAAGCAATTCCGAAAGTTAAAAGCATTTGGGTAGACATGTCTGGTAAGGTTACAACTAAAACCAAGACGAATTGTGTGCAAGGTCCATGCTGGGTGAGTTCCATTATATACATCTGGATGAGCAATATTTTCAAATGGAAAAGAGTCGTGTTTGCTTTTGTGTTCTTGTATATGTAACCGCAAAAAATCCTACGGTCACACCACAGGTTAACTAAACTATAGATTGCGTATAAAAATTAATCAAGTTAAAGGACACAAATAATTTTACGTGGTTCGGTATTAAATTCTACGTCAACGGAAGTGATTCGTTAAGTATTGACATGGGTTACAAATGGTATTAGTTTGAACTTTCAAGAACATAACATGATACTCTTATGTAAGCATACACACTCCATAGTCACCCTTTTCTTTTATAAACAATTTTAATGGACGACAGCTCACTTCGTTCGCTGGGTTCCCAAGGTAATCATCAGGCAAGCAATATTGTCTATCTTCATTTGTCGAAGGCATATCGATATTAAAATATAGAGCTGGCGAAGTGAAGGAAATTATCTTCGTCGAAGATGTCGTTATCATTCTGACTATGAGCAAATTCCCTTATGCCACCTAGTTGGTCAACCAGGTTCTCCGTTGATTTGACCGTTCTGACTCTTATTAAATGCACAACTACCTATTTCATGGACGAAGCCAGAGTAATTCAGTCCTGAGGTCAAACAATTTTTTTGCCACTCACAATTTTTTTGCCATTAACGACACAGAATTTAGATTATACTTTACATATTTGCACCCACAAGGTATAAAAATCACCCAACACCCAAGTTTATTTTTATTTAAATTCAAAATCTTATGCGGTCCGTAGTCCCCGCATGCACCTACTTGACTCTGCCCCTGACCTGTTTCAAACTTAGCCATTGATTTCGTTGTACTTTTTACACATATATTCATCTTGAGCGAGTGGTAGATATCTCGTTTTAGAGTAAAATAGCTTTTGAGCTTGTACTTGATGCTTCATATTCGATCTAATATGATTGTACCCGCATCCTGAGATGCTTCCTGTCTACATATAAAATTAAGTTAGATACAAAGACCATGTTTTCGTTGGTTGTGATAAACCTTTACGATCATGTTACCTTGCTTGACCATTTTAATGGCAAATTTTTTTAAGAAACGAATGTTTTTAAAACTTTAGACAGCCAGAGAATATTGGGCTACTGATCCAGCGAATAATAAAGAAAAGAAAAAGTTTTGTTCAGACTTCAAATATTCCTAGGAATATCGACTATGAACAACGATAATTATTTAGATTTCGGTTTTTCGACTTTAAAAAATAATCAATTAAACTTGAACAACTTTAAGAAAATAATTCTAATTAATCAAATTCAACTGCTTAAAACAATATATGGAGGACTCTTTTATAGACTTGGGGAAAAATTCTAACTTGCTAGTCAAGAAAGGATGAAAAAAAAAACTAAATCGAATCAAACCATAATTTGCTATTTTTGGCAAATTTTGGTCGTCCAAAGATAATAAAAATACTCGTAAAATAAAACTATTTGCCGCAAACGACGACTCAAACAGACTCCTAACGAAGAAGTTATTGACAAAACAAAAACTTTTCTAAAATAGCAAAAACGCCTGTTTGAAGTCCTAAACGATAGAATTTGGCTAAAATTTGAAAACCATGCAACAAAATACATGTCTTGATTGTTGGGTCGTTTTCAATTAAAATAAACCTCTCTTGAGCTAAGTTACGACATTCAAATCTTAACCTCCAAATAGACTATAGCCTGCTTATTTGCATCAACCACCTACTATTTCAATCATGTAGGTCTACAAAACCTCATCACCCCCACCACGTGATTAATTAATGCGAATGGGGAATTCCAGGTTTGTGATCGTTAAGACCCGCCTTAGCATTAAACCCCAACCTATCACATGATTCACATGCTCTATCTTAAAAACCCCACCAATCACATCTTCGGTGGTGTAAGACACTCACCTTGAAAGTGGGTATACATTATCATTTTCAGTTTAATTAGAAAAATGAACAATTAGATTATCTTAGTAATAAAATTAGAACTTTTTGAAGTTTAAATAGACTCGGCCATATATACTTTGTCAGTAATCCAAATGCATGTATAGAGATGCTCATTATGGGTGAGACCCTACTCATAATTCTTTAATATCTTTCCAATTTCACTCCATATACATACAAATCCATTAAATTATTGAAAAGGATGCTTCCCAGAATCATTTAGATTATGAGATTAGATCAACAAGCAGTTCATGTTAACAGAAAATGATTTTCCAACAGCTAGTATTTATTAATACTTTATAATACCGACTCTCTCATTTTGGCAAGTAGACGTCAGACTGATGACCGGGAGTCCGGACCAACTAATCCCTATACAGTGTACACGGATGTGTCTAGGAAATCTTATCAGTTCCTGTACGAGGTCTTACCTCAGTACATTTTGGATGCAGAAATAATAATAGTGTAAAACCCAGTTATTTAAGAGGTTACATCGTCGGGCTGCACACTCTTCAAGTTAACCGACTTAAAAGAAGAAAGGCAGATATCTGGATTTATATGAATCCGACGGTTTACATTTTTCTTATGCCGACGCTGGCTGGTCAACTGTCCTCGATAAGATTTTCAGCAAAAGATTTCAATGCGCAAAATTTCAACTTTATTTGCTTGTTTTGATAAAATCACTAACAATGTGCATAATACCTTTGGACAGAACTCTAAAGACAAAAACGGAGCTGTCTTGGTGGTTGCATACTTTGGACTAAACAAGTCACGTAAATATTGAGAAGCGAATCCAAAATGATTTTCTTTGCCATTACGACTTCTCTCAAAAATAATTAGAGACTAATCCCAAATAACTTGGACACTCTTAGACCATTAGATGTACCCACCACTTCTCTACTTCTAAAAAAAAAACAAAAAAAAAAAAAACTTCTCTTCTTAAGGGGGAATGGAACCAACTACCAAGTACTAACCGCATTCTAATGTTCAATTTTAGCCACACAACTGAACTCGATCGCTTAACTTTTGTGCATCACCAAACTCTTCTTGTCCGGAAACATGTCACTGTTCGTTTGTTGGCTTTGTGTCATTGTGTCATATGGGCAGTGGGGACTGAATCCGAATAGATGAGGACAATGGTAGTGATCTGTCCTCTACCTAACCTACCAGTAAACAGGCATTAGTTTGCTTTAACTTATTGCATAATTCATTTATATTCTTGATTTTGGAGGCTGGATTTAAAGATCATCATCAGGTAAATCATTCAACTATTTGTTACTTGCATTTTTTTTAGGTTTCAGGTACTAGCTAAGCTAAACCAATTTAATCATCAGGGCTCATTATTTATTGGTTTTGAGGTGTGGATCACTGATATAGCCGTGTGTTCTGTTTGATATTTTTAAGATCGCCGTTATAATGGGGGTTCTGGGGTATCGCCCCTTCGGGATGTGGTCGACCTGACAGGTCAGGTCATGGGGGTTTAGGGACAACGTCCTTTAACAGAGTCCGAGATAACATCTCGTTTTTTTTTTTTGCTGGTTTTACTTTAAAAACCTAATTAGTTTTCATTCAAAATTGAACAAACACGTCTCTTCTCATACACCATTGGTGGTTTTTGGAAGTGTGTTGGAGATGAAGAGGTATCTTCAATAGACATGAATCTCCCTATCATTCGTGAAGATATTCTCCCATTTGATATTATCAAATCAATCTGTTTTTCTCTCTACTAAAGCAACATCAGAAACTTATATTCTTGTGTTTTGGTTGGATCAAGGGGTACAAATCTTGAATCCAATTTCGTTGTTATAGGGCTTTCATTGTATCATGAAGGCATTATTTCGCATATCCGTTGTAGTCGCCAATTTATTTGAGAGGATAAAGATCTTTTAGAGTCTTGAAAGCCAGAAGTACAACATTTCTATATGATTTTCATCTTATGTTTTAACCCTATTTTCCAACATGTTCCTGATACCATATCGAAACCCATGGATCTAACTAACTTTGAAAACCAACATAAGATCAACCACGTGATTTAAGATTATAAATATAAATACAATGTGAGATTATTTTCGATTTTGAGTAAATACCTTGGATGGTGAAATTGATTTAATCAGTTAAACTCGCTACATAATAAAGATTGAAAAAGAAAAAGACGGACGACTATTACAATGGTGTGGGTTTGCTTTTTCCCCGTACATTCCGTATATTATACTACCTCCGTTTCAACAAAAGTGTTACTATCATTTTCTCATTTTGGTCTATTTTTAGGCTAAAATGAAAAAAATGATAGTAACACTTTTGCTGAAACTGAGAGAATATATGTCATTCTAGATTTGATTAAAAATATGTCTTACTTAGACCGGGTTGTTTTGCTAGTTCTTAGTTTCATGAAACTATTTTAATAAAACAACACTTAAATATAAGTGAGGCCGTGAAGAAAATGCAAATAAGGATTTGGCGTTACAAGAGTTCTATCATCTACCTTTGGTTGTGGAAGTGCATAATTCTCATGAAGGTTGGAGTAAAATTGATTAGGCTTAAAGAAAAGTTTAGTTTGATTAGGAAATTACATCTTCAAAGTGTTCATGGTAAATCTAAAAAATAAGTTACTGGCAATTCAGCTGATGAGTTCTTGGTCAGGGATTTTAGTCGCGATCTTGACCTCTTCCAATTTTCTTACATGCTGTTTTTTTTTCTCCTGTATTTCACAAGACCAACGTGAGATTTGTTGCCGTTCTACAAGATTTATGGAGGAAACACAAAAGGATAAATAGTTAATGAATATTGCTGCGGGCAACTCTCCTGTCTACAAATCATTGTTGGGGGCTTCCACAATTTCTATTAACACCTAAATATTTACTTAGGGATAACTCACCTTATAATAACATAGAATCTGTTGGTAAGGGAACCACCATCTTTTTCTTTATCTACTTCAAGTTTACGACCAACGAAACCGGTCGCGTTTGCGAAGCTGTTGTCTATGGCCGATGGTGATTGTTTTGGTCTGATGAGATTTTCAAATCATATTCGCATCATTGAGCTTGTAGTAGCTAAAAATCTAACTCATTACATCCCAAACTGATTCAAGCTAAACTCCATATATATGAACATACGCTAAAGAATCTAATTAGGAAATATATTGTAACACCCGTAATTTTTGCATGGCGCTTACTCAAGGATGCGTCATGGCCTGGGTTGAAGCTTCATCCTAAGCTTATAAAGCTTACCCAGATGTGCATTAGGGTGTGGATGCCTTGACCTCGAATTATAGTGTTAAGGCCCTACTACGCGTGATGCGTATCCGGGGAGGCATCATAGTGCAAATGCACTATTATGCCGTGATGCATGATCCAATGCATCATCGAGCCAATGTCGCTATTCGATAAATGCATCATAGTGCTAAGGCACTATTATGCCGTGATGCATGATCCAATGCATCACTAAGCCGAAGTTGCATAAGTTGGAGCATCATACTGCTAAGGCACTATTATACCGTGATGCATGACCAAATGCATCACCGAGACAATGTCCTTATTCGATAAATGCATCATAGTGCTAAGGCACTATAATGCCGTGATGCATTATCAAGAATGCATCACCGAGCAAAGAATGCTCGGCTTTGGCAAGAAATCTTCATTTTCGGCCTTGCAGTAGATGGATGACCCCTACCTTTCTAATATTTGTTTGTAAAAATACGAATAAAACATATATAGGGAGGGAGCTTTGTTGGAATGTGCATGAGCGGTAATGCACATATAGGTATGCGAAGTGGCCAATATGTTGGAGCATACTTGATGCATAAGCATCAATATGCTAGTAGCTTAACCGATGAAGCTTGAATGTGCATGAGGGGTAATGCACATGTAGATATGCGAAGTAGCCTATACGTTGGAGCATACTTGATGCATAAGCATCAATATGCTGGTAGCTTAGCCGATGAAGCTTGAAATTATGCGAAAGCATCTTTGATCGTGCTACTACTTGATAATGTATATTTGCATAATAAATAACGATAGTTATGCACAAGCTAGTGCATACCTTGCGAAAGCCCTCTAGACTACACGGACTAGGCTTTGCTTGGCCTTTGGCCTTGCGATGAAGTTGAAATCGAAGTTGGCTTTGCCTTAATAGGCTTAAGTTGCTTGTGCCTTTCGAATTGACCATTTGATGAACTACATGCTTGATCCCATCAAGGTACGGGTTGGGTACGTAAGCAGCCGCAATGCAATGCATTGAGGTGCAACATCTTGTCGCTCATATCATCTAATTTGGGAGATGATTGTGATATTATGGTAACTCATATCATCTGGCTCGACAATGCTAAGCAAGAGATGATTGTTGCTACACTTGATGAGGTAGTTGCAATTTCATTTGATGGATTGTTCATACTTCCTTAGAACCGTCGCGACATAGAATGGCATATGCCTGGATGTTGCACTCTTGGAAAGAACAAGATAAGTGCAGGCTCTAGCGCATGGCCGAAGCAGAATTGATGAAGCGAAAACTTAGGTTTGAAATAGCCTAGGTGTCGGTCCAAGGCATGAGTTAGGCCTGGACAATGATCGAAATTATGTGATGCTTGCCAAAGGCATCTCCGTTAGCTTGTATATCCTTCAACCCTTGGTATAATGAGGGTAAGTTAGAATGGTATGCTAGTCAAAGGCATTCACCATGGGCTTTAATGGCCTTGCACCCTTTGTAGGTCAAGGGTGTATTGGAACGATATGGAGACTACGGTCTGAGTACCATGCTTGCAAAGCATGTTCGGAAAGGAAAATATACCTGGACAGTATAAACGTAGATTGAATTGGGAACTACGATTCGAGTAAAACGTTCACAAGGCATGCTTGGAAAGCAAAAATTTACCTGCACTTTCTAGCGAGAAGTTAGGCTTTAAGGTCCGGTTACTCTCTTTTAAATCACGTATCGGGGAGTTCTAGCCTACCCAGCGCAACGCGCCGGAGGTGGAAATTGTCTTGACAAATGGTATCAGAGCAAGTTCCGAGAAAAACACTAGGGACTGTGAGTTTTGGACTCGTCGGTGAGCATTTTGTATTATGACTATAAAATTTTCCTTCAAAGAAAATGGAAAATTTGAAAGAGTAGGCCAACTGTTGTTCGAAAATAAAATGGATAAATAAGGCCAAATGCCTATACAAAAGAAATTGTAACTCACTAGTTACTCCGTTAAGATTTGGACGCGCTCGAGTGTGCTGTGAGTTTGCCAGGAAACCCGTTTGGAACGGTGGCTGGTATCCGACTACCCATGGCACTGGGACTGATCACCCCTCACCCGTGCGGCACGGTGTACGATGTCAAGTCGGCTAGCACCCACTTACGAGTGGAAGATCGTCTGTGACGATGGATTGCATCCGAATGCACTGGCATTAGAGTTTGGTCCTCATGGTACTACGCTAGAAACTATTTATAAACTTGCGATGACCCTTTTCAACCTATGTGAATTTTGGGAACTCTTAAATGTATGGTATGGGACGTCCACTTAAGATCTCGTGTTGAGTAAATTCTTTTGCATTCTTGAGCATATGGTATGTGACGCATGTTTAGGGATCCAATTTGAGTTTTCTCGTTAAAGTTATAAAAACCTTTGTTGATCCTCGAGCATGCGGTATTGGGACGTATATTTGGAAGGTCTCAATTGGCGTTCATGGCAAATTGTGGGCCCTATTAGGATTCTGGGATGCGGTATGGGACACATATTCAGAAGGTTCTAATTTGTGCTCATTAACAAACATCGGACCCTTGCGAGATTTCTGTGCATCATGGAATGCGACATATGCATAGGAAACCTTAATCGATGGAGCTTGTCCACAATAGTTTTGAACTACATTTCAAGGAAGATTTTTTTTAAAGGTGGTAAGAATATAACACCCGCAATTTTTGCATGGCGCTTACTCAAGGATGCGTCATGGCATGGGTTGAATCTACATCCTAAGCTTATAAAGCTTACCCAGATGTCCATTAGGGTGTGGATGCCTTGACCTCGAATTATAGTGTTAAGGCCTTACTACGCGTGATACGTATCCGAGGAGGCATCATAGTGCAAATGCACTATTATGCCGTGATGCATGATTCAATGCATCACCGAGCCGAAGTTGGGTTTGTGAGAGCATCGTAGTTCTAAGGAACTACTATGCCGTGATGCATGATTCAAAACATCACTAAGCCGAAGTTGCTTAAGTTGGAGCATCATAGTTCTAAGGTACTATTATGCCGTGATGCATGATTCTATGCATCACCATGCCGAAGTTGCGTAAGTGAGAACATCGTAGTGCTAAGGCACTACTATGTCGTGATGCATGATTCAATGCATCACTAAGCCGAAGTTGCTTAAGTTGGAGCATGAGAGTGCTAAGGTACTATTATACCGTGGTGCATGATTCAATGCATCACCGAGCATGATTTGCGTAAGTGAGAGCATGATAGTGCTAAGGCACTATCATGCCGTGATGCATGATCCAATGCATCACTAAGCTGAAGTTTGCTTAAGTTGGAGCATCATAGTGCTAAGGTACTAGTATGCCGTGATGCATAATTCAATGCATCACCGAGCCGAAGTTGCGTAAGTGAGAGCATCGTAGTGCTAAGGCACTACTATGC
>JAJJMC010031210.1:20030430-20047026 GCA_023531435.1 Papaver californicum
GGTTTGAGTACCATGCTTGCAAAGCATGTTTGGAAAGGCAAATATGCCTGGAACGGTATAAACGTAGCTTGAATGATGTGGGAACTACGTTTCGAGTATAATGCTTACAAGGTAGGAAAATAAAAATTTACTTGCACTTTCCAGCGAGAAGTTAGGCTTTAAGGTCCGGTCATACTCTTTAAAATCACGCATCGAGGAGTACTGGCCTGCCTATCGCAACGCGCCGGAGGCGGAACTTTCTGGTCCGTGACAAATGGTATCAGAGCAAGTTCCGAGAAAAAAACTAGGGACTGTGAGTTTTGGACTCGTAGGTGAGTATTTTTGATTATGACTACAAAATTTTACTTCAAAAGAAATGGAAAAGTTGGAAGAGTAGGCCAACTGTTGTACGAAAATAGAATGGATAAATAAGGCCAAGTGCCTATACAAAAGAAATTGTAACTCACTAGTTACTCCGTTAAGATTTGGACGCGCTCGAGTGTGCTGTGAGTTTGCCAGGAAACCTGTTTGGAACGGTGGCTGGTATCCGACTACCCTTGGCACTGGGACTGATCACCCCTCACCCGTGCGGCACGGTGTGCGATGTCAGGTCGGCTAGCACCCACTTACGAGTGGAAGATCGTCCGGGACTATGGCTTGCATCCGACTGCACTGGCATTAGAATTTGGTCCTCACAATACTACGCTAGAAACTATTCATAAACTCGCGATGACCCTATTCAACCTATGTGAATTTTGGGGACTCTTAAGTGTATGGTATGGGACGTCCACTTAAGATCTCGTCTTGAGTAAATTCTTTTGCATTCTTGAGCATGTGGTATGTGACGCATGTTTAGGGATCCAATTTGAGTTTTCTCGTTAAAGTTATAAAAACCTTTGTTGATGCTCGAGCATGCGGTATTGGGACGTATGTTCGGAAGGTCTCAATTGGCGTTTATAGCAAATTGTGGGCCCTATTAGGATTCTGGGATGCGGTATGAGACGCATATTCAGAAGTTTCTAATTTATGCTCATTAACAAATATCGGACCCTTGCGAGATTTCTGTGCATCATGGAATGGGACATATGCATAGGAAACCTTAATTGATGAAGCTTGTTCATAATATTTTTGAGTTAAATTTCGAGGACGAGTTTTTTTTGAAGGTGGTAAGAATGTAACACCCGCAATTTTTGCATGGCGCTTACTCAAGGATGCATCATGGCCTGGGTTGAAACTTCATCCTAAGCTTATAAAGCTTACCCAAATGTGCATTAGGGTGTGGATGGCTTGATCTCGAATTATAGTGTTAAGGCCCTACTACGCGTGATACGTATCCGAGGAGGCATCATAGTGCAAATGCACTATTATGCTGTGATGCATGATTCAATGCATCACCGAGCCAAAGTTGTGTAAGTGAGAGCATCATAGTGCTAAGGAACTACTATGCCGTGATGCATGATTCAATGCATCACTAAGCCGAAGTTGCTTAAGTTGGAGCATCATAGTACTAAGGTACTATTATGCCGTGATGCATGATTCAATGCATCACCGAGCCGAAGTTGCGTAAGTGAGAGCATCGTAGTGCTAAGGCACTACTATGTCGTGATGCATGATTCAATGCATCACTAAGCCAAAGTTGCTTAAGTTGGAGCATCATAGTGCTAAGGTACTATTATGCCGTGATGCATGATTCAATGCATCACCGTGATGCATGATCCAATGCATCACTAAGCCGAAGTTTGCTTAAGTTAGAGCATCATAGTGCCAAGGTACTATTATTCCGTGATGCATCACCAAGCCGAAGTTGCGTAAGTGAAAGCATCGTAGTGCTAAGGCACTACTATGCCGTGATGCATGGTCCAATGCATCACTAAGACGAAGTTGCTTAAGTTGGAGTACCATAGTGCTAAGGTACTATTATGCCATGATGCATGACCCAATGCACCACCGAGCCGAAGATGGGAAGTGGCCAATACGTTGGAGCTTATTGATGCATAAGCATCAATATGCTTGTAGCTTAACCGATGGAGCTTGAATGTGCATGAGGGGTAATGCACATGTAGATATGCGAATTGGCAAATACGTTGGAGCATACTTGATGCATAAGCATCTATATGCTTGTAACTTAACCGATGAAGCTTGAATGTGCATGAGGGGTAATGTACATGTAGATATGCGAAGTAGCCTATACGTTGGAGCATACTTGATGCATAAGCATCAATATGCTTATAGGTTAACCGATGAAGCTTGAATGTGCATGAGGGGTAATGCATATGTAGATATGCGAAGTAGCATATACGTTGGAGCATACTTGATGCATAAGCATTAATATGCTGGTAGCTTAGACGATGAAGCTTGAATTATGTGAAAGCATCTTTCGATCGTGTTACGTACTTGATAATGCAAATTTGCATAATAAATAACGATAGTTCTGCACAAGCTAGTGCATACCTTGCGAAAGCCCTTTGGCCTACACGGACTAGGCTTTGCGATGAAGTTGGAATCGAAGTTGGCTTTGCCTTAATAGGCTTAAGTTACTTGTCCCTTTCGAATTGACCCTTTGATGAACTACGGTCATGCTTGATCCCATCAAGGTACGGGTTGGGTACGTAGGCAGTCGCAATGAAATGCATAGAGGCGCAACATCTTGTCGCTCATATCATTTAATTTGGGAGATGATTCCGACATTATGATAACTCATATCATCTGGCTCGGCAATGCTAAGCAAGAAATGATTGTTGCCACACTTGATGAGGTAGTTGCAATTCCATTTGATGGATTGTTCATACTTCCTTAGAACCGTCGCGACGTAGAATGGAATGTGCCTGGATGTTTCACCCTTGGCAAGAACAAGATAAGTGCAGGCTCCAACGCATGGTCGAAGTAAAATTGATGAATCAAAAGCTTAGGCTTGAAATAGCCTAGGTGTTCGTCCAAGGCATGAGTTAGGCCTGGACAATAAAGCAAAATTATGTGATGCTTTCCAAAGGCATCCCCATTAGCTTGTATAGCCTTCAACCCTTGGTATAATGAGGGTAAGTTGGAATGGTATGCTAGTCAATGGCATTCACCATGGGATTTAATGGCCTTGCACCCTTTGTAGGACAAGGGTGTGTTGGAACGATATGGAGACTACGGTTTGAGTACGATGCTTGCAAAACATGTTTGGAAAAACAAATATGCCTGGAACTGTATAAACATAACTTGAATGATGTGGGAACTACGTTTCGAGTATAATGCTTACAAGGTTGGCTTGGAAAGCAAAAATTTACCTGCACTTTCCAGCGAGAAGTTAGGATTTAAGGTCCGGTCACACTCTTTAAAATCACGCATCGGGGAGTTCTGGCCTGCCCAGCGCAGCTCGCCGGAGGCGGAATTTTCCGGTCCATGACACATGACCAAATGCATCACCGAGCCAATGTCGTTATTCGATAAATGCATCATAGTGCTAAGGCACTATTATGCTGTGATGCATTATTAAAAATGCATCACCAAGCAAAGAATGCTCGGCTTTGGAAAGAAATCTTCATTTTCGGCCTTGCAGTCGATGGATGACCCCTACCTTTCTAATATTTGTTTGTAAAAATACGAATAAAACATATATCGGGAGGGAGATTTGTTGGAATTTGCATGAGCGATAATGCACATATATATATGCGAAGTGGCCAATACGTTGGAGCATACTTGATGCATAAACATCAATATGCTTGTAGCTTAACCATACTTGATAATGTATATTTACATAATAAGTAACGATAGTTATACACAAGCTAGTGCATACCTTGCAAAAGCCTTCTGGACCTACACGGACTAGGCTTTGCTTGGCCTTTGGCCTTGCGATAAAGTTGGAATCGAAGTTTGCTTTGCCTTAATAGACTTAAGTTGCTTATCCCTTTCGAATTGACCCTTTGATGAACTACGGTCATGCTTGATCCCATCAAGGTATGGGTTGGGTACGTAGGCAGCCGCAATGCAATGCATTAAGGTGCAACACCTTGTCGCTCATATCATCTAATTTGGGAGATGATTGCGACATTATGGTAACTCATATCATCTGGCTCGGCAATGCTAAGAAATAGATGATTGTTGCCACACTTGATGAGGTTGTTGCAATTCCATTTGATGGATTGTTCATACTTCCTTAGAACCGTCGCAACGTAGAATGGAATGTGCCTGGATGTTTCACCCTTGGCAAGAACAAGATAAGTGCAGGCTCCGGCTCTTGGCCGAAGCAGAATTGATGAAGCGAAAGCTTAGGTTTGAAATATCCTAGGTGTTGGTCCAAGGCATGAGTTAGGCCTGGACAATGATCAAAATTATGTGATGCTTGCCAAAGGCATCTACGTTAGCTTGTATAGCCTTCAACCCTTGGTATAATGAGGGTAAGTTGGAATGGTATGCTAGTCAAAGGCATTCACCATGGGCTTTAATGGCCTTGCACCCTTTGTAGGTCAAGGGTGTGTTGGAACGATATGGATACTACGGTCTGAGTACCATGCTTTCAAAGCATGTTTGGAAAGGAAAATATACCTGGACAGTATAAACGTAGCTTGAATGATGTGGGAACTACGTTTCGAGTAAAATGCTTACAAGGCATGCTTGGAAACAAAAATTTACCTGCACTTTCCAGTGAGAAGTTAGGCTTTAAAGTCCGTTTACTCTCTTTTAAATCACGCATCGGGAATTCTGGCCTGCCCAGCGCAACTCGCCGGAGGTGGGAATTGTCTTGTCCGTGACATATATAGACACACAAGGATTAACGTGGTTCGATATATTTACCTACGTCTACAGAAAGAAATAATTTGATTATATTGATATGAAAAGTTACAAGCTTTTAATATCAAGCCTTACACTTCTTGCTCAAGAATTCATAGTGTATACCTAGCCCTCTCACTCTTAGGAAACTTCGACCCCTACTTTAGTAATTTAAGCCCAGTATTTATAAGCACAAGTATGATACAACTAAAGTTACATTGTTGAACAAGTATATCTCACTATATGTGTTGTGATCGGGGCCCAACTCCAGATACTGCTATCAATTCGGCCCTGATATGATCCAAGTCTTCCCCGACCTAGAGCCAGTCATACTGGTGTCCAAGTACTCATGTCCCACACTGTTCTGACCTACTGCTCAATTTCTCTGTCCTTTTCAGTTCAATTAAATGCCTTGTCTGCTCTTTTGAATTGGACCGTTAATTCCTTTAGCTCCTTTCCACATATGTCGATCCTGCTCAGTGGTTATAGATATCTCGAATACTGCAGTTCGACTAAAGATTCTTATTCAGTTTTTCTTGCCATTCACTTGTTACCATGACCCTTCTTCCCAGATGCATACACGTGGTTATGGATACTTTACCACTACCGAGTTACCAGTGATGTTAAAAGATGTGGATTTTATTCAAGATTGTGTTTTTAAACAAGGAAACAGGAAAATAATAACTTACGTCTGTCGTTAGTAATGGTGAAGATTGTAGAGATTGAAGAAGAGATAGATGTTTTCACCGCTAAGAAAAATTAGGAACAGTTGAGGGATATGAGTTTTTGGCTAAGTTCAGACAAGTGTGGAGTATGATATTAACGTTGATTAATCATGGTGTTGATGGTGATTGATTGATGGTAACATGGATACTATTGATCGCAATGATAATACAAAATGTGATTGATGGCGTGAATTTGATTAATGGTGGTGGAAAAGAGCTCGAGCATGACGAAATTGAGAACGATTTTAAGAGAAGAAAAGTGTTGCAAGTTGTGATTTGATTTGAGTTCTCATATCCCAATAGCAACGAGATTTTAAGAAGGTATAAAAAGAACATAAAACAAATATCCCCGTGACCAAAAATGTGGTCGAGGGAAACAAAATTTTGAACAAAGTTTATTTCTCGACCAAGAAACTAGTCGAGTTCGCAAAATCCATAAGAAATACAATTTCTCTGTCATGATTATATCCGAGGGAATATAATAGGATGTCAGTTCTGTTGAACTGACAAGCCAAGAAATACAACTGGGTTGGATCCTTTGCTGGTTACGCATGCCCATTTGACTGTTAGAATTCTTTTCAGGGCCAGACATGGATGTGATGTTTAGTGTATTTTTGGAGTTTGTGACCTATTTTGACCAGGGTTCAATGCACAAGCGCTCCACTCTTGGATTTCTCTTTATAATATTTTCAAGAAACTTTTACAACCAAGAAAAGGAAAACAACCTAGTAGCAAGGAAATTAAGGTTTACCCCAAAAAGGGGGAATCCTTGTGTCACGGACCGGAAAATTCCGCCTCCGGCACTGTGCTGGGAAGGCCAGAACTCCCCTATGCATGATTTAAAAGAGTGTAACCCGACCTTAAAGCCTAACTTCTCGCTGGAAAGTGCAGGTAAAATTTTACTTTCCAAGCCTACCTTGTAAGCATTATACTCGAAACGTAGTTCCCACATTATTCAAGCTACGTTTATACCGTTCCAGGCATATTTGCCTTTCCAAACATGCTTTGCAAGCATGGTACTCAAACCATAGTCTCCATATCGTTCCAACACACCCTTTTCCTACAAAGGGTGCAAGGCCATTAAAGCCCATGATGAATGCCTTTGACTAGCATACCATTCCAACTTACCCTCATTATACCAAGGGTTGAAGGCTATACAAGCTAATGGGGATGCCTTTGGCAAGCATCACATAATTTCACTTTATTGTCCAGGACTAACTCATGCCTTGGACCAACACCTAGGCTATTTCAAGCCTAAGCTTTCGCTTCATCAATTTTACTTCGACCATGCGCTGGAGCCTGCACTTATCTTGTTCTTCCCAAGAGTGCAACATCCAGGCACATGCCATTCCATGCCGCGACGGTTGCAAGGAAGTATGAACAATCTATCAAATAGAATTGCAACTACCTCATCAAGTGTGGCAACAATCATCTCTTGCTTAGCATTGCCGAGCCAGATGATATGAGTTACCATAATATCGCAATCATCTCCCAAATTAGATGATATGAGCGACAAGGTGTTGTACCTCAATGCATTGCATTGCGGCTGCCTACGTACCCAAACCGTACCTTGATAGGATCAAGCATGACCGTAGTTCATCAGAGGGTCAATTCGAAAGGGACAAACAACTTAAGCCTATTAAGGCAAAGCCAACTTTGATTCCAACTTCATCGAAAGGCCAAAGGCCAAGCAAAGCCTAGTTTGTGTAGACCAAAGGGCTTTCGCAAGGTATGCACTAGCTTGTGCATAACTATCGCTTTATTATGCAAATATGCATTATCAAGTACGTAACACGATCGAAAGATGCTTTCGCATGATACAAGCTTCATCGGCTAAGCTACCAACATATTGATGCTTATGCATCAAGTATGCTCCAACGTATATGCTACTTCGCATATCTACATGTGCATTACCCCTCATCCACATTCAAGCTTCATCGGTTAAGCTACAAGCATATTGATGCTTATGCATCAAGTATGCTCCAACGTATTGGCCACTTCACATATCTATATGTGCATTACCGCTCATGCACATTCCAACAAAGCTCCCTCCCTATATATGTTGTATTCGTATTTCTATAAATAAATATTTAAAAGGTAAGGGCCATCCATCGACTGCAAGGCCGAAAATGAAGATTTCTTGCCAAAGCCGAGCATTCTTGGCTCGGTGATGCATTCTCGACAATGCATCACGGCATAATAGTGCCTTAACACTATGATGCATTTATCGAATATCGACATTGGCTCGGTGATGCATTGAATCATGCATCACGGCATAATAGTGCCTTAGCACTATGATGCTCCAACTTATGCAACTTCGTCTTAGTGATGCATTGGATCATGCATCACGGCATAGTAGTGCCTTAGCACTACGATGCTCTCACTTACGCAACTTCGACTCGGTGATGCATTGGGTCATGCATCACGGTATAATAATGCATTTGCACTATGCTGCCTCCTCGGATACGCATCACGCGTAGTAGGGCCTTAACACTATAATTTAAGGTCAAGGCATCCACACCCTAATGCACATCTGGGTAAGATTTATAAGCTTAGGATGAAGCTTCATCCCAGGCCATGACGCATCCTTGAGTAAGCGCCATGCAAAAATTGCGGGTGTTACACCTTGGTATTTTTATAACGTAATTACTCTTGTATATGGGTTCTAGTAAATCTATGGGTAGCCAATTTTTGTTGATTAAGGATGAATTCAATGTTTTAAGCGTGAATCTTTGCAAGTGATACAAATTTATTGGGAGTTTTAATCATCATCGATTATCTTTACCATATCTAATGTTTTTGAGCAATTGCTATATTATTTGGATGCATGCTAAATTAATCTATTGATTGTTCCAATACTAGTAGAAGTTAGGATATAAGTAATAGTCTATTAACTCTATATACAAAAAATCATGAGACCTTGCAGAGGGATTCTGTGGAGCAATTGCGAGTGAATACAACACCAACAAGTGGACCTTGAGCTAAGAGTTTAATTATTGGGATCAACCTAGCTTCACAAAGCCTAAAGCGTTCGATTGGGTTACACCTTGAGTGAGTTACTACTCGGTGATTCAGACGAATACAATCTGGTATTGGAGAGCTTTCGTTTCCAGTGTTAAAAGGAGTTTTGGGGATAAAACTGAGCTAGCTGTTATTCTATGGTTAGTAATGAATTATTCTAACAAAAGATACTTATGTATACTAATTGACTTACCATTTGGTAACGACAAAGGAATCCCTAATCATATTTTTCTTCTTATTTTTGTTATTTACTTTAATCAAACCAATTCCTCCCTTAGTATTTGCTTTTATTATAGTTTTGTTAATCTAATTAACATTTCAATTATACAATTCTCTGTGGTAACAATCCTTACTACCATAGTATTGTATTAATGAGAAATATCTAAAGTAATTTGTTGCATTTACGACAAGCGTCAAATTTTGGCGCCGTTGCAATCGCTAATTAATTATTTGTTTTAGTAGCTTATAATTTTTTTTTCATCTTTCTATTTAGTGTTTTCAGGTTTTTAGGATTTTAGTGGCGTCAAAAACTCGTTGAAGATATTCGCCACTTGTCAGAGGAGGGAGGTAAATTTTGAAAACAGGTTTTAAGTATCACTTTTTGTTCTTGTTATTAGACTTATTCATATTTTCCATTTCTTATGAGTCGTCATGTTTTCGTTTTGAAATAACATGTACGGTGCACAAGATCATACATATCAGAATACTAGTGAACATGGTTTTCACTCTCAGCCTTATGACAACTACCAAACATATGCAGGATATAATCAACACCAATCTTTTAGATATGATCAATATCCTACAACACCTTCTGACATTTCTCATTTATACCAACAACCTTATGGTGGGTATGTAAGTAAACAATCACAAGTTTTTGAGCATAGTTATACTTTTAATCAGTTGTCTTCTAGTAATGTGAATATATTAAAGAGTTTTGAACTAAGAAAAATATATGATAGCGTATTTAGGCCTATGCCTGATCGTATATATGATCACTCACCCATTCAAATGGAAGAGATATGGTCCAGAGACTCTATTGTGAGTAATGGTAGAAAACGTATTAACATCAGAAAACTCTCTAAACAATAAGATCAGCTAGAAAAAGATGGAACATTAAAACAAACTCTTCAAGAAATTAACAGGGTCATACAAATAGAATTCAAATGTCTTTGGAAAAATGAAGACTATTTGGTCATTCTGATGACGATAGTGCTTAAAAAGTGTTGATTGAGAACGAAATCAAATCGGTTGATGATATAGAAGCACAAATGGATATTTCTAAGGATGTGATAAATCCCTTATCCGATTTGCAATTTTAAGGTTCTCACTCTACATCTAAAGCTTTATATGGCTATCATCCTTCCCTAATCGAAATAGTACCCAAACCATTTTTAACCCAACTTTTAAAGAAAATTTCGCTTAGGGTTGGATATTTGTGCCTCTATAGTTCTTATGGACTATTTCGCTTCTAAGTATCCACCGCTAGATGTGTTTGATTTAAGCATTGTGCAGGTTCATCGAGAGAAACATGAAGAAGTTCCCTTGTTTTATGTTCAATCACTTCCGAGTGCAGAAATGATTAAATATGGGGGAAACTTCCACCAAATAATAATATTAATAGTATTATCTTATGCTAACGTTTGTGTGTATCTATTATTAGAACTATAAATTGTTATCTTGGTGGATCCCCTGATTTTCAGACTGTTGGTATACGAACGATAACCAAAAGGTCATCCTGAGGACTTTAAACTAAGCGCTGAATGAGAGGCAACCCATTGGTTTTGTATTCCCAACTTTAGATTTTTAATTTTCTTGTGTTTTCTTAGTTTGCATATCATTGTAGGAGTTTCCCATATTAAGTTTTACATTGGTCGAGTCAATTTACAATGAGAAAAATGTAAAGTTTAAATGTTGGGGAGTTTTGTACATATAATTTTTAATTTTTAGTTAGTATTCACTTTCGTAGGTAATTTTTTTGATTTTTGTAGATAATATTTGCATGAAAGCTCCAACTTTTAAAGATTTTAGATTCACATAGTGTACTTTAAACTAAGTTTATATATAGTTTTCTTACCGAAATAATGGAAATTATAAATACTAGAGAATTTTACTTTCGGTATTCTTAGTCTTTAAGAGAGTAATCGTGATGTAGTTAACCATGCCGGTGACAATTAGGTAATATGAAGGACTGCAGTATTAGAGAATTAACTAATCATTAGTGGAGACTAGCATTTAAGTGAGGCACCAAACCTTTAAATATACATTTAGAGTGTATATATTCTTCTGCATAAACTCCGGATTGAATGAAGAGCTACTCAACCTCGCACCCCTTCAACACTTTTTGATCTCTTGAGTGCTAATTCTTATCAATCATGAGGGTGACATCAAAATTACGAATTAACCTCATTCTTGTAGTCTTGACTACAGGATGCACCGCTCTCGAAACAATTGAAAATAAAAACATGCCACCATCATCCATAAACGGGGAAATATTAAATTTATGAAGAAGTTGAAGACGTTTAAGGTTTACAAGAAACAAAGGAAGAGCGAAATTACATATTCAGGTGAAAAGCGAAAGAAAATCAGAAAAATGTGAGTTTTTGAAGTTTATGTGACCAAGACAGTACCAAAGTTGTGAAGAATCAAGTGCTAAAATCTTTTTCCTACGACAGTGAAAAAAAATACATCAGTCAAGGCCATAGAGAAGAAGAAATCCATAAAGAAGTTTTAAAACCACAAGTAGTAATTGAATAAAAATAGTATACATTATCAAAGTTCTACGAAGTTTGAAACTTTATCATCAATATTTGAAGCCAAGGACGAAGTTGTTTCTACTGGAAGTTGTAGAGTGGTATTTAATGTTGATCGGATAAGAAGGTAAGTAAGAATTCTCATCCCCGCATATGGTTGATTTCATTTCTTTGAGATCATCAGAAATGAAAAATACGCGGTATATTTCCATGTGTAAGTATTCACTTCTTTATTCCTTTTTGCACACATGAGCGACCAATTTCTATCGTTTATTTTGAGTAACTTATCTGTGAGACAGAGTCAAGGAGAAATGTTTATTGGTTGTGTTGGTGAAAAATTAATTACCTCAACACTCTTCGAGGTGTGTGTTGATGGATTAAATCACATGCGTTGATTTAATTCCACCAGAAAATGTAGATGATCGAGACTTCTGATAAATCTGGATTGATGTTAAAAGGTGGAGGGCACCTGCAAAGACATTCTGATTCTAAAATCAGAGAGAGCTCTGAGCAGGTGTATTGTGGAGAATTTTTTTAGAAATTGTGTATCTTTTGAGTTGGATTTCAACCCCTATTTATAGGCAGAAATCAAATCTAGTTTTATTTATCTCAAATAATCACCTAGATTTGTGCTTATCCCTTATTAGTTGTATCTACCCAAGAAAATCCATATCTATTGATAGGTGTCTAAAATACCTTAATGTATATCAATTATTTATGCTTTCTTTACTATTTTTCTTGTGAATTATGCATTTTATAGTTGTTTTTAAGTTTTTAGGTACTTTGAAGTCATATGGAGCAAAAGAAAAAGAAATCACTCAAACAGGGCAAAGTTGTCTCTTCACGGATAAATGTAATTTATAGCCAAAATATTTTAGAATCCTTATTAAGAAGTGAAGCAAATGGAATCCCTTATATAGTCATTGGGTGCCTTAATATGGTATAGGGTATAACCTAAAGAGCTAGATCAAATAGGGAGTCGATTTCCCCTCTTTTTCTTTTATACGGACAAGCTCAGTAGAGAAATCAGTGAGGACTGGTGGCTCGATCTGCCAGAGAGAAGAAGATAGAAAATGAAGATACCGACAGAAAAGATGGGACTGGATTTCAGAGGTTGAAGTGAACAGAAACTAGGGTTCAAGGTTGCTGTTTTTGGCTTAATTTTGTAATTTGAAAATATAAAAAAGAAGTTGTGTGGTCGCTGTAACTGAAGTTGAATCTGAAATGGGTTTTTGCCATGAATTGATTTGAGCTAAGAACCGTGAAAAATTCAGGGGAGAAATGAGTTCGGTTTGGTAGATTGAGAAGTCGAAGATGGATAACACAAATTCAGATCTGAGATATAAGAGGAAATGGTGGTTGTGATTCATTCTGAGACAGGGAAAATGGAGTTATCTGGTGGCTTGAATTGAAATGGATTTTGCTCCGGTGAAATTATTGTGGTTGCAGCCGAGAATGAGTTAGATTAGAAGATGATGCAGAATGGTAGCTAGGGTTTGTTATTAGGTCTTGATGCCGAGATTACAAGAAATAAGAAGATGGGTCTTGTTGGTGACTGATGCTATTGAATCTCAGAACAAGATTTGAAAATTTGAAATGGGAAAGAGTTGTTAGAGATAAATCAGTTGAGATGGAGCTAATGGTGCTCTGTTGTTGATTGAGGTAAAAATGGAATTTAATGCAAGAAGAAGTCGTAGGAATTACAAAGGTTGTGACCGTAAATTGTAGAATGAGTGAATGTGCAAATTTTGATGAATGGTTAGGAAAAACAGTGCAGGGAAGGACCTAAAAATGGCCTGAAAGTTGGCCGGAAATAAGCCAGATACGAAGTAAACGGTCATTTTTTTCTCTCAACCGAGTTGACTCACTAAATCAGATGAACCGATTCAAACCAAGTGAATAAGACCAATCATCCGAGTCAGACCAGCTGACTCTCCTCTACCCCCTTTGACTGTCAGTTGACCGTTATGCTTAACCGTGGCCGTTAGTCTCCGATGGCCGTTGACAGTTTTCTGATCACCTGAGATATTTCCCGGTGACTTTTCCGGCCTATTTCCGGCCATTTTATGGACCTCCGGCGACCGATTTTGGATTGAAACTTTAGTGGGTTATTTCTCATGTATGGACTAGTAGATGGACTTTTTGGACTTAGGTTCTAATTTAGAGAAGGAGAGTTTAACCTAGTTTTGGAAACAAAAAGAGGTGTAAAAGGAAGAGTCCTCTACAACTTCTATATACTTTCCAACTGATATTTGGGAGCAAAGAGAAAAAGATATTATTCTTTTCCACGCATCTAGGGTTTGTTTTGTTTCTCATCTTCTTTAACTCAGTTAAATTTTGTGAACTACATAGTTATGAGTAGCTAAATACATATTATTGGTTAAGGATTAAAGTTGATTACTCAAACATTGTATTTGATTAATATATTAGTTTTGTCTCAATATTTGTCGTTTATGATTCATTGTGTATAACTTTTGCATGATTTGAACACTTCGTTAGTGGAGTCCGGAATCAATTTAACTTGTTTTCACCTCTAAAGCTACATTAGGGTTTTCAATACGAAAAAGTTGATGAATTCTGATTTCGAGTAGTATAAGTGTGGTTGTTGCTTGTAGTGATACATCCTAACATTCACATATGAATCATAGTCTTTGTTAAATTGAATTAGTGCATTTTAGACGTTCAATTGCATTGATTAACCTTATTTCACAAAACTTAATGCTCATGCGGAATTAAACTTGATTAATGCTTTTTACACGTTGGGTTGTTCTCTAGGTAGAATTCATACTCGCATCTTTTTAATGTGTTTATGATGAATTTGGAAATAAACGAGATACTCTTGCAATCAAGGTATTCTAGGGTTTTTGACAATGAGATATTAAATACCAATTCTAATTATTGAGAAAAATACATGTTTGTGAATGATATCCCTTAACCAATATCTTCATCATCTTGATTACTTTCAACTATTTGCTTTTATTACTTTCATAAATTCTGAAAAATCCCCCCTTGTTACTTAAGAAATTGAAATTAAATAACAACAATAGTCTCCCGTGGAACGAATCCTTCTTACTATTGTACTTAATCCATATTTTGTTAAAGTAAGAAAATGAATATAATTTTGACGTGCTATAACACATATCATCTATCTTGTGTATATTTGTATCTATCTTGAAAGATTATAGAAAATTTTCTCAAGATTGAAGTATATCCTAGAAAATCCATGTCTATCTTCTCATGATTCATGTGAAAATTTTTTTGATCACGTAGTGCATAAGCTACATTTGAATGCACACCTCAATCACCGCTGGATCGTTAAGATGTGACATCACCAAAATTTAAACTTAACTACAATTACTTTTTGATTTTATCAAATCTTACAGATTTTTTAAGAATTTTTTTCTTTGAAATACCTATTATATCTTATTCCCTCCTTATTTTTGGGCGCCAAGATAATCTGTTATTTTTTTGGAAACCCCAAAAATAGTCTCTATCAAAGAGAATATCTTTGATCTGATATAAGAACAATTGCTTTATAGTTTGAACAATTTACATGGTAAAGTTAAAATCATAAAAAGAAAATTTCTCAAGGCATCTCACGGACCAAATATAGGTACTTATCTCATGATTTTGATTTGGTTTCATTGGTTAAAGAACTTACATGCTATCTATTTTTTATGTTATAATTGCAAACCTCATATAGTTCATTGCTACAACAACGTTTTTATTATAGATATGTGTTCATTAACGTTGGGATGCTGCTTTGTTAATTAGATCTATATATACTAATGTAGAGTGGACAAATATAGTACTTCCTTGCTACAGTATTGTGATTTTTCACTAGTTTTAGAATTTATAGCTACTTCTTATCTTCTGAATTCTCTAAATAACACATATATACTAAATTTTTTTTAAAAATAAGTTAACTTGTTTATTAATTATCATTGATGAATCAGGTCATGGTTGTTATTGAAAGTCAATTCTATTCCAGAAGACAATCGGATAACTCGTTTTTCAGAGATGATGTTTCAATTAGTGAAGACCTAAATAAGGACATAGATGATGTGGTACCACAAATTGTAAGGAATTTGATTCTGAACAACAAGCATATGATTACTATAATCGATGTTAAATTCGTTGGATTTAGTATACGAAAAGGTTCGAGCACTCACTATAAAGATAAAACAATCTCTAGAAGAGTTCTTGAATGTTCTAATGTGGGAATGTATAAGAAGCATCCAAGGGGATCTCCTTTGAAACCGTGTTTATGCGCCTGAACAGGTTGTGAAGCAAAACTGATCATCAAATTGCAAGGTGATAAGTCATAAAAATTTGTAGAACACCACAATCACCAGCTTACATGTCCATCTCCGGTTCATATATTGAGATCCCATTGGCATATACAAGCTTCTCAAGCGATGAAAATTTGCATTATGCGGGCATAAGTCAAAAAAATATTTTCTCATACTTTAGTATCGAATCCAGAGGATGTAGAAATTTGAATTTTACTAAAATGGATTGTATTAATCATACACAAAGAAGAAGGCGTGCAGATGTTCTAAGCAAAGGCGACGCTGAGCATCTTTTAGAATACTTTCAGAGAGTTGTAGATCTTGTAATTCCCTCAGTAGATTTTATAGTTCTGAGTTGACTTTGTTGTATTGCTGCAATGATTAGATTCTCACTACTGATGGTACTCCCATCAGAAAGCCATTTCAATCTCGATAATGAAGTGAATATCCCGTATCCCAAAACCATGCTTTATTTATCTTTCAGGCCCTGCAAGGCTGGTTAAACTCCCCCTATGCAAAATTTTTTTAATCCGTATTTCTTTTACGAAATATAAGTGGATGAGATTGGCCAGTTGTGCAACTGTTTCTGGAGTGATACTAAGTCTAAGATGGACAACAACTTCTTTGGTGATGTTCTGGTTTCGACACAATATTTAATACCAATGACTATGATAAACAATTTGCACCTTTTGTTGGAGTAAACAATCATGGACAAACAACTGTTTTTGGCTGCGCTTTATTATTAGATGAGAGTACAGACTCATTTATATGGTTATTTAGAACATTTTTGAATTTTATGAAGGGGAAACATCCTTAAACTATTTCCACAGACCAAGCAGTGGATATCATGAGTGCAATTAAACAGGTTTTTCCAAACACTCATCATCGACTTTGTTTATGGCATATTTTTCAGCTGGCTACGAAGCACCTTTTTCATGTATATTCGACTTTTGTTAATTTTTTTAAAGATTTCAAGAGTTGCATATATGAGAATGAGACGGATAAAGAATTTGAATCCATATGGAACTTGTTGGAAAATATACTTCCTGTAACAGAGAAAAACAAACACAGAGA